>JAPKLY010000004.1:2896391-2906972 GCA_026898435.1 Prunella vulgaris
AACTGGGGAAAGGCCGCGTAGGCTCGTTGCTTTGACACCTTTAATCTTGAGCGAGCATGTGGGCGAGCAGGCGGGCGAGAACGTAGGCGAGCAGCTTATACCTTCTTGCCATTTTATACTTCTAATCCTCAAGCTTATCTCAAGTTTAGATCCTTTTATCAACATTTGCCCCCCAGTATATATTTTGATTTGACATCAAAGTATATGCTGGAATTGATCTTACACTACGTTAGTAAGCAACTGGGCGAGCAGCTTAGCGAGTAACTTGGTGCTCGCCCCGGAGCTCGCCCTCCTGCTCGCCCTCTCTCTCCTCAACATTTAAGGCAACTCTCCTGAAAATGAGGCGCCTCCTCATTTCGTGCGCCAATCAGTCGCATGAAAAGACGTGCCCTTTCAGAAACTTTTCAAATGTTTTGCAACTTGGTCCCTGAGATTATTTTCCCTCTTTCACTTTGACCCGAACATATAAATAGGGTTTCTTAGCCACTATTCATCTTCTTCTTCATTTACCCTTATCCTCTGAAAATTTTTCGGCGCTCCGATCTCTGATCTTTCTCCGGCGACTCTAACGATCTTCACTGATTCCAGCGATCGGTTTTGCGACTCAATATCCCAGGTATTTTCTCAATTCCTTTCATCCTTTGTTCACATTACCTTCATTTTGTTTTAATTTTTTGCATGTCTACTTTATAAACTTGTTTGCCGGATTTTCTGATTGAGATTTTGTTGACGACGCCCACCATCCTTAGTTAATCACACCCTAGGGTCAACCCTGTCTTTACCTCTTTCTTCCTGAATCCATGTTGTCATCCTCGAGCCGGACGATTTCTCACCGGAATCCGGGCAAACGGCCCATGGTGGAGAATGTAGAGGAGGGCGGTCCGATTGCGGGCCTGTCCTCGGTTCATTTGGCGGGGTCCAACTCCGCGGTTGAGGAGGTGAATCGGTTCTTGGCGAGAGAAGGCGAGCAGGCCTGCGAGGAGGCTGGCGAGCATCCTTGCGAGCACATCGGCGAGCAACCGGGCGAGCAAGAAATCGAGCAGCCTATTGCTCGCCCAGAGGGGGATGAGGCGGAGGACGTCAAAATACTCTCCAGCAGTGGCGATAGCGACGACTCAATCACTGAGTGGTTCGAGTCTGTTAGCTTCCCCCAACCGCATATGTCTGAGAGGTCCATCCCTGAAGGCATTGCACAGGAGTTTGATTGGAGGGCGTACTACGAGCGGTATGCTGCTGACTTCCTGACACCGCCTCGGCAATATCGGGAACTCGAAAGAGACGATCGTACACCCTTTAAGGCGAATACCATAGTGAGCGTTATTGATGAAGACGATCTTGACCATATCCGGAAAGAATATCATATTCCCTGTGACGTTACTATGTATGCTCCCCGGGAGAAAGAAAGAGCTGACCGCCCTCCGGAAGGATTGACGGCCATAAACGTGCATACGTTGGCTGCTGGTGTGACGTTACCCTTGCATCCTCTTATCGGGCGTTTTTTGGAGACAACGGGTTTAGCAATCACCCAGCTAACCCCCAACGCGTGGACGTACTTGATATCGCTGTGCACGGTTTTTGCCCTGGAGAAATATAAGGATCGCCTGACTCCTCAAGAGGTGAATTACACCCTCTGCCTTAGCAAGTGCTCTGAGGAGGGCCAAGGCTATTATTACCTTAAGGCGAGGAGTGACATGAAGATCCTCGAGGGACTGCCAAACAAAGTGAGAGACTGGAAAGAACAATTCTTTTTCATCGGCGGTGATTGGCGGGCTCCCGACAACAATGAGGGTCTTGGGGGATGAATTATGTCCCCTACTGAGTTTGGCGAGTTGCAGCGTAGGACTTGTTTACATGCTTTGAATCTTAACTCTTTTTTGACATTGTGTCTGATGTCTTCGTTCCTTTGTATTGCAGGTTTGATCCCTCAACGCTGGAAGAAGACGAGCTTATCTGAGGAGTTCAAGTTTACTTGCATTCTTGTTTGCCGTCGGAACAAGAAGGACAGAACCTTTGATTACTTGAACAAATTCAGCTGCCGCGTCGCCTCGGGGTTAATTACCACTCCTCACCATCTACGAGCCCAGGTTGTTCGTCCCGCAGGTACATCTATTTTGATTCCTTATTTAGCATTCCTTATTTTTTTTTAAAAGTTTCTAACTCTTTTTGCCTCTTCACGCCTGCAGTTCCTGAAGTGTCCATTGCCATCCCTCCATCCTTCAAGACTTTAAACCAGAAATTTGGGATGGCACGTACCAAGAGGGATCCCCCGTCCGTGGTGCTAGCCGCTCAGATCGCCACTAAGACTACCAAAAAGACTGGTGGTCCTGGGCCAAACACTCGGTCTGCTGCCCCTCGGGCTCCTCGTACCGAGGATCGTCAAGCCCCGAGTAGTTCTCCAAGCGGTGGCACCCGGCGAGTGCTCCGAGGAGATGGTTCACGCGTTGAGCGTGAGGGTGAGGCTGCCAAGAGAGCCCGAATTACAAGATCTTCAGCCCCAGTAGGCTCGGGCCGAGACGAGGTTCCCGAGTCAACTCTTCCTGCTCCTGTCGGCACCTCCTCTGCTCCTGCCCCCATACGATCTGTTGGGCAGCTATCGGATGTCTCGATCCTTGGATGGGATCAGGATCGAGCAGCAGGGTAATACTCCACAATCATGTAGCATACTTATACTTAACATTTTTCAGGCTTGTTTTAGACTTATTTTGAATTCTTACTCAGGTACGATCCCTCACGCTACCAACACCGGAGCGCAGCTGTACATCATTTCGCACTCGCCCGTCCTCCGAAGTCTCTCAACGAGCTCAAGGGTTCTACTCGCCTTGCCGTTGAATCCACCGTTAGGCATTGGTCTCAGCCTCAAGAAGACATCGCTCAGCGCCAATCAATGACGGATAACATCCGTACGGCCATGCATCATACGAGTGGGGCTCTTTTCAGTGCTCAGCGCGCCCTTGAGCAAGCCGTCACCTTGGAGAAAGCTTATGCTGTGCTCTCAGATAATGTGAAGAAAGAGAGAGATGAGGCTAAGAAGAAGATAGCTATAGCTGAGGCCAAAGCCAAGGCCTCTTTGGATGCTGAGAAGTCGGCCCTTGCCAGCTCTGAGAGGGCCCATGCCGAGGCTGAGAGTTTACGTGCTGAGGTGACGAGCTTGCGTGCTCAGTTGGAAGAGAACAGAGTGGCTCAGAGGAGGATTACCGAGTTGGAGAACGAACTCCAAACTACTCAGACCCAACTTGCCGAGCACAAAGCGGCCCATACTGACTGCTATACTCCCGAGGCTGTTGCTAACATTCGAGCCGAGTCCTCTGACTTTGGCTTCGTATATGCCTTTGCCGAGAATCTACGGGCCTATCACCATGCTGTTGGTGAGAACGAGGACCCCTGGACTGCTTTGAAGAAGGAATTCACCGACTTCCTTACCGAACGTCCTCTTAAGGAAGGTTTGGTGGTGGACATCGGGGATCTTGAAGAAATGGGAGTCGATCTAAGTGTTGTGCCTTCGACACTTAAGATCATCGGTGGAAACTATCCGCCTCTTCAGATTAACGCTGAAGACGATGCGATGGTGGACACTGAGGGTCTATCTCCCTTCGAGGTCCTCCCAGGTCTCTCTCCTTCAGGAGCCGACGAGCATGTGGGCGGCCAGGCAGGCGAACAGGCTGGCGACCAGGCTGGCGAGCAGGTGGGCGACCAGCCTGGCGGGCATTAATATGATGGTTTTCTTTCTTTTTGTTTCAATTGTCTTTGGAGACGTTTTTTCTTTTGCTTTTTCGCCCTTGAAGGCGCCCCATATGTACTCGAACACCTTTTACCGTTTTAATGCATTGATAGTTTCTCTTTTATTAGCTTTCGCTTATATTTTACTCCCGCTGTTGATACTTCTGTCTTAAGTTATTTAGCGCTCGCTTTTTGATGTATGGTGTTTTAATTGATTCGTCTTACTTTTCCATTTTATGGAATCGCAAATTTACACCTTATTTTTCATCTCTTTGGATGTAGGCTTATTGATTGGTAAGGACTCCCTTTTAATGGTTTTAACCTTAGGGTTAGTCTCAATACCTTGCCTTTATTGTGGACTTGTAAGTCTTTAGAGCTTATAACTTGAGACATCTTTTGATACATCAATTCGAAAGGAATTCTCTTTATTCAATAATAACTTTACAGATTCATCCACGTCTATTATGGACTTGCTTGCCCCTATACATGTTGGACAAGCAAGGTTTTCTTGAGAAATTTACATAAGTCTTCATTGGTAAAACTTCTTGAGATGTGTCGCATTCCACGTGTATGCCGAAGAACTACCTTGCATATCCTCCAGATCGTATGTCCCATTTGGCCAACTTTTTGTTACTCTGAACGGACCTTCCCATTTCGGACCAAATACTCCAGTCGGGACTGCTAATATCCTTCGCATCACCAGGTCACCGATTTGGAATTTTCTATCTTTAACCTGCGAGTTGTAGTATTTCTCGGCTCGTCGTTTATAGACTGCATTTCTCACCTCTGCCGAGGTTCTTGTTTCTTCAATCAAGTCTCTCTCTACAGCCATATCATTTTCATTTGCTTCCTCGTTGTACTCGATTATCCTCCATGTCCGATGCTGGACCTCTACTGGGATGACCGCTTCCACTCCGAAAGCCATCGTGAATGGGGTCTCTCCGGTACTTGTTCTGTAAGACGTTCTGTAGGTCCATAAGACCTCCGAAAGCTCGTCAGCCCAACTCCCCTTTTTTTCTTCCAATCGGATCTTTAGGATGTGCTTCAAAATTTTATTTACTGCTTCAACTTGTCCGTTTGACTGAGGATGATATGGTGTGGAATAATGTTTTTTTATGTTCCATGATGTGCAAAAGTCTCTTAACTTATTTCCATCAAACTGTCTCCCGTTATCCGTGACTATTGACTGTGGTAACCCGAATCTGCATATCAGGTTCTTCCAAATAAAGCTTACCATCCTCTCTTGGGTTATCGTCGTCAGTGCTTCAGCTTCGGCCCACTTAGTATAATAGTCCACTGCCACTACTACAAATTTTACCCCTCCCTTCCCGGGAGGGAATGGGCCGATCAAGTCGATACCCCATTTAGCGAATGGCCATGGACTATATACTGACTTCAATTCTTGTGCTGGGGTGTGGATGCTTGGAGCGAATTGTTGGCACTTCAAGCATCTCTTAGCATATCTGGTAGCATCTTTTCGCAGTGTCGGCCAATAATACCCTTGCCTGATGGTTTTGTAAGTCAAGGCTTGCCCCCCAGCATGTCCTCCACATATTCCTTCATGGATTTCTTTCAACACCTTCTGTCCTTCTTCTGAAGACAGACATTTGAGTAATGGGAGTGAAATTCCTCTTTTATATAATTGTCCTTCAACCATCGTGTATCTCGCAGCCTGTTTCACAATCCGCTGTGTTTTCCATGGGTCCCCTGGCTGCTCTCCGTTGGACAAGTATTTGCAGATAGGTGTTCGCCAATCATCTGTAGACTGTTGTTGGCTATTGATTATCTGTTGCCCCCTCTTCAACACTTGATGAACATAATCAAATGTTGAAGGATTAATTAACTTTGTGACCACCACCTCTGAGATGCTTGATTCTCCGGTGCTCGTGGCTAATCGGGCTAAAGCATCTGCTTGGGTGTTCTCTAGTCGGGGGATCTGTTCAATGTATATTTGTTCAAACTTTGATATTAGGTGTGCAACGATCCTTTGGTAGATGATCATTTGTCGATCTTTCGCCTCGTACTCTCCTCGGACTTGAGATATTATAAGCTGCAAATCTCCGAAAATCTGAAGCCTAGTTGCCCCCACTGCTAATGATAGTCTCAAGCCTGCAATAAGCGCCTCGTATTCGACTTCATTGTTGGTTGCTAGGAAATCGAACCTTATTGCTGAGGTAAACACTTGTTTGTCGGGACTTATTAGGACGACACCTGCTCCGGCTGCGGAATTTGTTGCTGAGCCGTCTACATAGAGGTGCCATGGGTAAATACGTCCCCTCGTCGGATCTTGAGGGTAGGTTAGCTCTACTATGAAGTCTGCCAGAGCCTGCCCTTTGATCGCTGTTCGGGGTGCATATGTTATACCATACTGGCTAACCTCTAGTGACCATTTTAACAATCATCCGGCAGTATCAGGTCTATGTAAGACTTGCCTCAAGGGAAATGTTGTCAAAACCTCCACTTGATGGTCGAAGAAATATGGTCGGAGCTTCCGCACACTCATCACCAATGCATATGCCAATTTTTCCATTGGGGAATATCGTAATTCTGCTTCATGTAGCACCTGGCTGACATAATACACTGGCAGATGCGTCTTACTTTCTGCACGTACCAAGGCTGAACTTATGGCTACTTCCGAGGCCGCCAGGTATAAGTATAGCTTTTCTCCCGGCACCGGTTTTGACAGGATCTGGGGATTACTGAGGTAGCTCTTTATATCTTCGAACGCCTTTTGGCAAGCATCTGTCCATACGTAGTTGGTCCTCCCGGTCCTTTTGCAGGTGCCTTTGCCTTTGATAGACTCGAAGAAGGGTCTATTCTTGTCCCCAGATCGGGATATAAATCTATTAAGTGCCACGAGACATCCGGTAAGTCGTTGAACTGCCTGTACATCCTTTGGTGGACCCATGTCTAGAATACATTTGACTTGTGATGGGTTGACTTCTATGCCCCGTTGACTTACGAGATGTCCCAGGAATTTGCCGGATTGTACCCCAAAGCTACTTTTCTTTGGGTTAAGCTTCATGTTATACACCCTCATGATATCGAATGCTTGCTTGAGGTGCTCCAGATGGTCTTCTTTTCTAAGACTCTTCACAACAATGTCGTCCACATAGACTTCCATTGTGTCACCAAGGTGTTGGTCAAACATCTTGTTGACTAATCTTTGATATGTGGCGCCGGCGTTGATCAACCCGAAGGGCATCCTCTTCCAACAAAATAGATTTTTATTTGTATAGAAGGCTGTATGTTCTTGATCATCGGGGTGCATGGCAATCTGGTGATAACCTGCAAAGGCATCCATAAATGTCATTAGTTCGTGTCCCGCCGTATTGTCTACCAGCTGGTCGATGTGGGGTAGAGGGAAGTTATCCTTTGGACATGCGGCGTTGAGATCTGTGAAGTCTATACATAATCTCCATGTTCCATTTGGTTTTTTGACTAAAACAGGGTTCGCCACCCATTGAGGACATAATGCTTCCTTTATGAGTTTATTGTCCAAAAGTTTCTTCACCTCACCGGTCAACGCCTCATACTTGTCTGGCCCATATTTTCTCCTCTTCTGGCGAACAGGCTTCTTCGTGGGATCTATATTCAGGCGATGGCACGCGTGTTCCACTGGTATGCCGGTCATATCCTCGTGTGACCATGCAAACACATCGAGGTTTGACCGAAGGAATTCCTCCATCCGGCTTCTATAAGGTTCTCCCAATTCTGACCCAATAAAGAGTTCTAGATCCTCTTTATCTGGATCAACTTGTATGGATCTGAGCTCCTCCACTGGTGTGGCGCGTCGTTTTTTATCTTTCCACCGGGGATCATCAATTGGTCCTTCAAGGTGCGTTTCTATCTCCTCCGAGGTAGGGTCATAGCCCAACCGGGGCTCAATGTCTTCTGAGGCCTCTGTCTGATCCTCCGGCGCTGCTTCCATTCCATCACTCTCTTTGGCTACGGTAACAGGATCTTACTGGAGTGTATTATCCACCTCCATGTCTTCCGATGTTTGGTCTATTTCCATCATTTCGGTGTTTACCGAAGTGTCGTCCAAGTTGCGCGACCCGCTTGTGGAGGGTTATGATGTGGGATCTTCAAACACTAAAACCTGGTTCATGGGCTTTTTAAGGGTCAATAGGCATTCTCGCGCCTTCTTTTGGTCCCCTTTTACTGTACCTGCACCCTTGAGAGTTGGGAATTTGATACAATAGTAGTAAGTGGAACATGCAGCTTTAAATTCAGAAATGAAAGGGCGGCCGAGGAACCCGTTATAGGCGGATGGTTGATCTACGACTAGGAAATCTAACAACCTTGTCATCCTCCTTTCCGGGTCCTCTAGCGCTACAAGTTCTACCGGCAACCTTATTACACCTAGTGGGACGGTCACAGCTTCTCCGAATCCCACTATCTTGTGATTGCAATCCTCTATGTAGGATTCATAATCTCCTAGTTCGTCTAGTGTCTTTTTGAACAGGATATTTGTGTAAGCTCCTGTATCCACTAGCAGTCGGTGTACTCTTGCGTTCATGATATTGGCGCTGATAACAAGGAGTCGTTGTGCGGTGTAAGGATCCCTTCAAGATCTGCTTGAGAGAAAGTCAACTCCGCAACTGGTTTCGTAGCCGCCTTTGATCCGGACCCCATCTCTTGCACCTGATTAACCGCCCGAATTTCTGCTTTCTTCTGTCTTTTTGATGTTGGACGGCCATCTACCATCCCTCCTGCCGACCCAATTTCTTCGATCACAAGGATCTCTCGGTTCGGCTCCAGATGCGTCGGCCTTGCTGGTGGACCCCTTCTTACTTGTCTATTCGGGGCTCTCTCCGCCTCATCGCTTCCTTCATCATCCGAGGCTTCCTGTCTTGTCGGACGTTGTCTTTTTCCTGGAGCCTTCTTTACAAACTCGGCAAGTTTTCCATCCTCATAGAATTTCCATAACTGTTTTAACAGATCGCGGCATTCACTGGTGAAGTGCCCGATACTTTGATGGTATGCACAAAACTTGTTTGGGTTTAGCTTGCTGCGATCTTGTCTGATCCTCCGGGGTGCAGCTAGCATATCCTGGTCTTTCACAGCTGTGAAGACGTGATCAATCGTGGTAGTTAAGACTTGGTTTAATTTTTCCCTATATTCTGCCGTGTCCCCAAATGATTTCAAATTTTTCGGGGCCTTATAACCACTACCACCAGGCTTCTTTCCATTCTTCTTATCTTCAGTCTCTGGTGCCAACTGCTTGGCCATCGCTTCCTGCATTGCGACGTATACACTAGCTTTGTGGCGGAACTCGGCGTATGTACTAGGACAGGCCAGATGCATTTCTTTCCATAGGTCCGTTCCTTTACGCAGTCCCGCCATGACTGCCACAACCTTTGTATCGTCACTGACCGCTTCCCCTTCCAGAAGGATTCTATCAAACCGCTCCAAGTATTGTTGGTCAGTCTCCTCGGACCCTTGCGAGATGTTGGCCAACCTATATTTCTGCGTCAGATATGTTCCAAATCCCAAAAAGTGGGATAGGAATTCCCGGGTCAACTGCCCAAATGATTGAATTGATCCAGGTGTCAAGGCTGAGAACCATCTATGCGCCCGGTCTCCAAGAGTTAAGGGAAAGTTCCGACACTGCGTCACATCCAATGCCCCCATTGATATCATATAATCGGCATATTTAGAGATGTGAACCTTGGGGTCAGACTCTCCCTCATACAACACAAGTGAGGGAAACTGTATTTTCTTCTGGATTGGTGCAATTAGGATGACCGGCGACAATGGTGATACTGGGAGTGATGTGTATGTTTCCACCTTGTCCTTGATGGCCACCTGGTGTTGTAAGTCTTCCACAGCTTTCTTCAACTTCTCAATCTCTAGGACGGACGACCCCCGGGATGATCCCCCTCCTCGAGGCTATTTCGGGTGCACCTCATGATGACGTGCTGCCCCCGGCAGTCCCTCACTTCGGGCGATTTCCCGGTGTGGTTGCTGGAGGTTACTTGCGGCATTTGGTCCTAACCTCTCGGAAGCCCGTCTCCTCAACCTTTCTTGCACCGGCCTTCGTTGGTGCCGGGCATCAGACTCGCAAGGCTCCTGGCGATACGAATGCTCCGACCTTCTCCCTTCTGAGTGATGACTCTGATTACCACGCTTATCGCCTTGTGACCCGTCAAGGCGTTCGGGTTGATCATATGCTTGGTCAGCTGGTCGCCCCTCTGCTCGCCCAGCTGGTCGCTGGTTTGAGAGTGGGGGTTGTGGTCCAAGGCGATCGGACATCTTTTGTTTGCCCCTTGAACTTTCGGGCACAACACGTCCACTACTGGCCTCCTCCTCCTGAGGATGGTAGCTTGTTCGAGTATCATGTCTCGTCTCAGTTTGGGCAACCTGGATTACGGGACGACGTGTCATCACCACCTGCTGCCTTTGTAATTGTTTTAGCGTGGTCATCGCTCTCTCGATGTCCTCGGGCGTTCTAACCATTGATTCAATGGTAGTTTCATTTTTTGTTGACCGACCGGAGCCGCCGGTAACACCGGGACACGAGCTTGGTCAGTTTAACGGTGCCCGGATGGTCCTCGTCCCCTCCATCTCCGACTTGTCGAGGTAGTGCGGGATTCATCGTGGGAGGATTCGTACGTATGTCTCGTCATTGTTTCCGGTTAATAATTAAATATAGCAGATGGGATTTTAAAGAAATCTTTTCTAGTTCGTGTTTTCGAAAATAATAAATTCTTGAAAACACTCACAATTGAATATATTCTTCAAAATGTTTACCGGACTTCGACGGGCGTTCTTGGTGTTCTTGAGGAATAATGAAGAATGAGTATCAAATTCTTCAATTGACGGAGGTTCGGGCCCCCTCCTTCTAGCGCCAAATTGTTG
>JAPKLY010000004.1:2906982-2972885 GCA_026898435.1 Prunella vulgaris
AACTGGGGAAAGGCCGCGTAGGCTCGTTGCTTTGACACCTTTAATCTTGAGCGAGCATGTGGGCGAGCAGGCGGGCGAGCACGTAGGCGAGCAGCTTATACCTTCTTGCCATTTTATACTTCTAATCCTCAAGCTTATCTCAAGTTTAGATCCTTTTATCAACAGCCAGTTCCAGCCCGCCACTGAGAGGTCACCCCAGAGTGAGGCACCTCCGGGACGTGCGTCCGCGAGACGCACGACCTTTGAGCACCCTCCGCCGGAGGTGACCCGAGATGACGAGCTGGCCTCACTGAAAAAGGCCGTTGAAATGCTACAAGCACAAGTAGCAGCCAAGTCTGGCGGACCTGACGCCACGACTCTCCCCACTTCTCCATTGGCACCTGCCATCCTCCGCGCGTCGGTCCAGAAGAAAATTCAATTCCCAGTGATGTCCGCATACGAAGGCGAATCAGACCCAAAAGTCCACCTGGCCAAGTACGCGGATTTCATGATTTTGGTCGGCGCCATCGACCCCACCCAGTGCCGGAACTTCCCACTGACCCTAGGGGACCGAGCTCACCGCTGGTTCTCTTCACTTGCCCCGGGGTCAATCTGCTCATTTGGCCAACTCTCGCGGGAGTTCCTGGCCCACTTCTCTGGGTTCGGGTCCTACCTCACCCAGAAGCACCGGCTCGCCAACATCCATCAAGGCGAGAGCGAGACCGACCAGCAATACCTGGAAAGGTTCGACAAGATTCTGCTGGAAGGCGAGCCGGTAAGCGAAGACACCAAGGTCGTCGCAGCGATGGGCGGACTCAGGAGGGGCACCGACCTCTGGAAGGAAATGCACCTCGCATGTCCCAACATTTATAGCGAATTCCGCCACAAGGCGGGGGTGTTTGTGGTTATGCAGGAGGCACTACTGAAAGAAGTTGGTGCCCACGAGGAAAAGAAGCCCTACGGGAAGAAGTCCGGGGGCACCTACAAAGCTCCCCGGAACTTAAAGGCCTTTGGCGAGGGAGACGAGCTCAAAGAAAAGCTCAACCAGGTCCTCACTGTCTCTGTCGACCATGTCTTCACTGCCGTCCAAGGCAAGGCCATGCTGGAAGAGCCAAGGCGGATCCGCCAGGACCGCAGGAAGCTCAACCCCAACAAATTTTGTGCCTACCATCAGGCCATCGGCCACTTCACCAGCGAGTGCCGAGACCTCCTCAAGCAACTCTGGAAATTTTATGAGGAGGGGAAATTGGCCGAGTTCGTGAAGAAGACCCCAGCTAAGAGACCGAGGTTCGAGAGGAGGGCTACCTCCGATGACGAGGAGGAGGAAGCGGACCAACCTGGTCCCCATCACAGACGGAGGGCACCTCCCCAACCTCAGCAAAATATGGAGCCGACTCGGGAACTCTTGGTTCTTGAGGAGGAGATCGGAGCTGCAGGAGGTCTCCAGGATGGGGGACCCTCCATATCCAGGAGAAAGAGGAAGGCCGAAATCCGGGCCATAAATCAAGTCTAGGAAGGCAGCTCCGGCCCCAGGTCCATCTCACAGCTCGCTGACGAGCTGACATTTTCTTCAGCAGACCTGGAGGGGGTACTGATGCCCCACAACGACTCGTTGGTGATATCCGCCGACATCATGAACGTCCGAGTTCACAGACTACTTGTGGACACCGGCGCATTCACCAACATTCTCTTCAAATCCACCTTGGATGCCTTAGGTGATTTCGAGTCGTACCTGGAACCTAGCAATGCTAGGATAGTGGGGTTCGGAGAAGCTGTAACCGTCCCCCTGGATAGCGTTAGGTTGAGCGTCCAACTTGTATCGGCTGAGGACCCCGCAAGGAGACTGACTAGGCTAATAGATTTCCTAGTTGTCGACCAGCAGTCCTCCTACAACGGGTTCCTTGGCCGCCCTTTTATTAATGAATTCAAAGTGGCGTGTTCGACCTACTACTACTGTTTAAAATTTCCAACTCCAAAGGGTGCCGGAATTATAAAAGGTGACCAAAAAAAGGCCCGAGAGTGTTTACTCCAAATCAAAGATGGCCGGGTCAAGAAGTCCGTTACGCAAGTCCACATCCTTGAAGAGGACGTACAGATCCCTGCAGACGAGCCGAACATTCTAGACATCATCTCAGTCGAAACTGAGATGATGGAGGTAGGCGATCTGTCAGAAATCAACCAAGGCATTGGACCTGTGCAGGACACACAACCGACACCAATGGAGGACGTGGAAGAAACCCAAGTGTTGAGACCTGCGCAGGAGTCGGTAGCTGCGCAGGGACAGCAGCCTACTCCCATTGAGGTAGTTGATGAGGCCCCAGGTGGAGGACCTGCGGGAGGTCAAGAACCAACGCCCATGGACGTTGACCCAATCCCTCAAGTCACCACACCATCCCAAGCTGGCAGACCTCCAGAGGTGTTCACAACCGATAAGCTCGCCCAAGCTGAAAGCCAACCCAATGACCTCGAACCGCGCATAGGCCACGAGCCTGCGCAGATGTCACAAGGGGAGTGGGACGAGTTCATCAACGACCCAAGGTGGAAATGTCAGAAGAGAAAAGCAACCCCCATGGAGGAGTTGACGACACTCCCGGTGGACCCGGAAAGGGACTTAGAACTTTTCATCGGTTCTGAGTTACCTGAACCGTACCGGTCGAGGATGGAGCTGTTCTTGATGTCCAACCTGGACATATTTGCCTGGTCCCACGAAGACATGACGGGGATCCCGTTGGAACACGCTTGTCACAGGCTTAACATAGATCCGACGAGGAGACCCGTACGCCAAAAGTGAAGAAAATATGGACCAGACAAGTACGCAGCTCTAACAGTTGAAGTGGAGAAGTTGTTAGACAACAAGCTCATCAGGGAGGCTTTGTGTCCGCAGTGGGTCGCGAACCCCGTCCTGGTGAAGAAACACAACGGGACGTGGAGACTTTGCATTGACTTCACGGACCTGAACAAAGCATGTCCAAAGGACAACTTCCCACTACCTCACATTGACCAGCTAGTAGACAGCACTGCAGGCCATGAGATGATGACATTCATGGATGCTTTTGCAGGCTATCATCAGATAGCTCTACACCCGGAAGACCAGGAACACACGGCATTCTACACCAATAAGAACATGTACTGCTGGGAAAGGATGCCGTTCGGACTCATCAACGCCGGAGCTACGTACCAGAGATTGGTGAACAAAATGTTCGACCAACACATCAGCGAATCCATGGAGGTGTACGTGGACGACATAGTTGTTAAGAGTTTGAGAAAGGAGGACCACCTGGACCACCTGAAACAGACTTTCGACATACTGCGCCACTACAACATGAAATTGAATCCCAAAAAGACCAGCTTCGGCGTACACTCTGGGAAGTTCCTGGGGCACCTGGTTAGCCAGCGGGGAATTGAGATCAACCCGACACAGGTCCAATGCATAATTGAGATGGGGATACCCGACTCCATCCAAAAAATTCAAAGGCTGACAGGGTGCATGGCAGCCCTTAACAGATTCATCTCCAGGTCAGGCGGCAGAAATTGTCCATTTTTCGAGGCAATTAAAGCAAACACACGGAGGTACAAAGAGGCGGCCATGGCCAACAAGCTCCACCTCAAAAACCACTTCGTCTGGACAAATGAATGCCAACGAGCCTTCGAAGATATCAAAACATACCTGGCGGACACACAGATTCTGTCGAAACCAATACCTGGAGAGAAGCTGTATTTGTACCTAGCCGCGTCGGAGGTGGCCATCAGCTCCGTCCTGGTCCGAGAAGAGGCGAAGAAACACCTCCCAGTGTACTACGTGAGCCAAGTCTTACATGAAGCTGAGCTGCGGTACACCCCAACAGAGAAGCTGGCTTATGCACTGGTGATGAGTGTTAGAAAATTGAGGCCTTACTTCTTTGACCATCCGGTGGAGGTGCTGACAACGTTCCCACTGCGTCAAATACTACAGCGCCCAGACACTGCCGGACGCCTGCTGAAATGGTCACTGGAGATCAGCCAATACGGTATAACCTACGCACCCCGAACAGCGATCAAGGGACAAGCACTGGCCGACTTCATCGTCGAGCTAACTTTCCCACAAGATCCGACGAGGGGGCATATAGCTCCGTGGCATCTCTACGTGGACGGATCATCAACTAGCATGGCAGCAGGCGCCGGTGTGGTCCTGATCAGCCCAGACAGACAAGTCTTCACCTCCGCAATTCGGTTCGACTTTCGAGCAACCAACAACGAGGCGGAGTATGAAGCGTTGATAGCAGGACTTAGGCTATCATTAGCTGTGGGGGAAACCAATCTTCAAGTTTTCGGAGATTCCCAGCTAATAATAGCCCAACTCCGGGGGGAATTTGAAGCAAAAGAACAGCAGATGATGACCTACCAGAAGATAGCCGCGCATCTGATCTCGATGTTTACACAAGTTTACATCAATCAAATACCGCGGCTAGAAAACACACAAGCAGATGCTCTGGCCCGGCTAGCTACTAGCAACGGCGAAGCTGAATTCACGGAGGTTGTGATCACCACACTGAAAAACCCCTCGACGTCCGATTACAAGATAAGTCAGACCTCGAGTGGGGGGCGAGAGGATAGTGAAGATGGTGAAGATTTGTGCACTCCAATCCGAAAATACTTAGCAGACGGAACAACCCCCGTAGACGCCTGGGAAGCTAGCCGGTTAGTAAAGCAAGCTGCCAGATATACGCTGCTGGATGGCCAGCTCTATAAACGTGGATTCTCTCTACCCCTACTCAAATGCTTAACTAAGAAGCAGGGGTCCGAAGTGTTAGAAGAAATTCACGAAGGGATTTGTGGGAGTAACGCTGGGGGGCAAGCATTGGCATATAAAACGATCAGACAGGGCTACTACTGGCCCACTCTTCGCAAAGATGCCATCAGCTTCGCTCGAAGGTGCCGAAAGTGCCAACTTTTCGCACCTAACATCCACTCCCCAGCCAACCAGCTTAAGTCGGTTTTCAGCCCATGGCCTTTCGCGAAATGGGGTATCGACCTGATCGGCCCATTTCCACCTGGTAGAGGCGGTGTAAAGTTCGTTGTTGTAGCAGTAGACTACTACACTAAGTGGGCTGAGGCCGAAGCTCTCACAACCATAACCCAAGAAAGGATGATCGGCTTCATTTGGAAAAACCTGATCTGCAGGTTTGGACTCCCGCAGTCGGTCATCACTGATAATGGAAGGCAGTTCGATGGACAAAAGTTGAGGGACTTCTGCAGTTCATGGAACATCAAGAAGCACTACTCAACTCCGTATCACCCCCAGTCGAACGGCCAAGTCGAGGTGGTGAACAAGATCCTGAAACACATACTGAAGCTCCGCCTCGAGGAAAAGAAGGGGAGCTGGGCAGACGAACTCCCGGAGGTCCTATGGTCCTACAGAACTTCCTATAGGGCCAGCACTGGGGAGACCCCGTTTGCCCTAGCCTTCGGGACTGAAGCCGTAGTCCCGGTAGAAATCCAGAACAAGACTTGGAAGGTGGTGGGATATGATGAAGAAAAGAATGATGAAGCCTTGGCAGTAGAAAGAGATCTGATCGAAGAAACCAGAGCTTCATCAGAAATGAAAAACGCCACCTACAAGCGCAGAGCGGAAAAATATTACAACTCTCAGGTCCGAGACCGAAAGTTCAAGATCGGGGACATGGTGTTGAAAAAGAAATTGATGGCCCCACCAGGTGTATTTGGTTCAAACTGGGAAGGACCATTCCGGGTCACTGCAGCCTGGCCGAACGGTACCTATGATCTGGAAGACGCAGAAGGCAAAGCTTCGTCATACACCTGGAGCTCGGCACATCTAAAAAAGTTCTACCAATAGACTAGAATTCTGTAATAGACTAGTCGGAGGTTGACATCAAAAATGTAGATGGCAACCGATGTAAATTACGTAGCTATAAAAAGTCAGAGAAATTCAGAAAATTCAGAAAAATTCCCAAGTGTTTAGACCTGTGCAGCTCTTCAACCAGACGAGCTGCGCCAGGTCGCCCACTACACCAGGCCCAGCTCGCCAAGCCCAGCTCGCCCATGTGCTAAAAAACCCGCGGTGCGCAAGGACCAAGGTCCCAAGCGTTGTAATTGAATAGCTCGAAGGCAAAGGCCAAAGTGCCCAAGGTCACGAAGGTACCCTTCTTAAAGGGTTGCTAAGCACCTACTGCCACAAGTTAGAAAAATTCGCGAAAAAGACAAAAACGTCTAAGGCAAGGTTCATGAAACCCAATGGCCCAACGTGAATCAATCGAAGTGCAGTTCGCTGCCCTAAGTGGTCTAAGACGAACGATTCGCGGCCTTAAGTGGCGTAAGACGAAGAATACGCACTCTCAAAACAGAGGTACAATTCGTAGTCGTAAGTGACGTAAAATGAACGATTCGCTTCTCAAAGTAGAATAAGACGAACAATTATGTACCAGGAAAATAAACAAGAACGAGCTATTCTAAGAAATTATAACGTAAATGCGCAAAAACATAAATAAAAGGAGTTGGACAAAAAATGCTCGACTTATATTCAAAAGATACTTAAGAAATTTTCAAGTCCAAAATATACTTGAAAAAATCCTAAGTATGAGTAGCAGTGCTGGCCACAAAGGCCGACCAGCTGGCCATCTTTGAACTACAAAAAGCTCCTTCTGGGCGAGCTGCATGTGCCCGGCGAGCTATATCTACTTTAAGCTGAAATAAAAGGCTACAAAAATAGAGCTCCTTCTAGGCGAGCTGCAGAGCCTGGCGACCTACTACAACTTGGAAAATAAAAACTAGCCTAGCAAAACAAGAAAAAAGCCTATGCATCTGGGGCAGCGGGAGGGGCGTCAGCAGGCACCTCACTAGAACCAGGGGCGACCGGGTCAGACGGGAGAGCGAGCTCAGCCTCTGAAGTGATGTTGCCAGTAAGCCCAGTGGCATCGAACTCACTCAGGTTCAACACAGCATCCCCACACGCTTCCTGGAGCTGTGCAACAGTGAGAGGGGCATGCTCCTCCCCGCCAGCGACTTCCCCCTCAACAATGTCCAGCTCCGGCACCTCAACCGTCTTGATAATTCGAAAACGTTCCGGCACAAAGTTGAGAGGAATGCCGAGCTCAGGGAGGTCACCGACATCCAGCTCGGCACCATCGGGAAAGGGAACCCGGTCTAGGCAGGCCTTGAAATCGCCCACCACTGCATCCACCTCATCCTCGTTGTGAGCTCGCGCCCACCAGAGAGTCCTCAAGACCTCGGCGTAACATTGGACGCATCCTCTGTCAGAGGCCTCAACCTTCACGGCAGCCAGGTCCGGTGAGGAGGAGGCAACACTCTGCAGCTCGGCGATCTCATTAGCTTTCGCCTCCAGCTCGCCCCTCAGTCTCTCGCAGTCGGCATTTGAGCTCTTCACTAGACCCCGCTGCAGTGCGAGGTCTTTCTTCGTGATCAAGTGACTGCCGACCTCTTGGGCGAGCTGGGCGGTGAACTCTTCTTCCTTTGCTTTTATTCTCGCCTCCGTCTCCTGTTCGAGCCGGGCGAGCCGGCGTTGGGCGGCCTCAAGTTACTGGAGGGCGCTCTGCTCGGTGGCCAACGAGGCCTCAGCCCTCTCCTCGGCGAGCTGCGCCTGTTTCTTCGCCTTGTCGGCTGAGTCCACCAATGCCAGCATTCGCTTGTTCCTATCAGAACGACCCGCCTCCAGCTCGTCAATCTGCTCAAGAGCCTTTTGGTTGGCGAGCACCACCCTGCTCGCATAGTGGGTCGAGAGAATAAGGTTCTCTCTCAGATCCTGGCTATTCACACCCGCCACCAGTGGGGTCGTCCAATGCCTAGGCATCTCACTCACAGCATTCCAGGCTATGCCCGGAGGGAGATTCCGCATCGATGTGAGAGAGCGAGATCGCTCAAAGGCATGCAAAGCCTCGTGGCGGTTCGGGAAGGCAATTGGGGCATAACTGCGAAATCAAAACAGATGGAAAATGTTAGAAAAATAAAATAATGATGGGCAAAAGGAAGTCAATCGGGCGAGCTACTTACTGAGCTCGGTCAGGATCCCAACCCAGCAGCGTGTCATCGGTGGTTTGCACCCCGAATGGAGAAGGCGAGGGGGGCGAGCTTCGTATGGGCGTGGCCGCCAACGGGGTGGTGGATTGAACAGACCCCCCCTGCCCCGACCTCGCCGAGGTCCTCTCAGCTCGGTCGGGCTCCTCATCGACCAGGCCCGTATACCTGGTCCTCTTACGAGCCTGGGTGTTCTCCTCACCAACTCGGGACCCTTCACCCCGTTGGGGTCCTTTCTTCCCTCGACCTCGCTCGGAGGGGGCAACAGCTCGTCCCCCACCTCGGCCGGCCCTGGCGACCTCTGATGCCTTGGGCACTTTGGGCTTCTCCTTCTGAGCTCCTGAACCCCCTACCTCGCCCTTTTTGGAGGCGAGCTCAGCCTTTTTGCTCGCCTCCAGAGCGAGCACGGACGGCGGGGCTAGTCTGTTGGGGCGAGGTGGGCCCATCTTGAATCGCTCCTTCACAATCTTGTAGGCCTCAGGGACCTCGGCGATCGGGATAGCGACAAAGCTACCACCTGCACAAAAAATCACAAGTATCAGCACAACGAGCGAGCTACATCCCCCCATAGGCGAGCTGCAAAGAGTTGGACCTGGGAGCTCGGGGCCTTGGATGTCAAGGTGGTGCGGTAGTGTAAGGAGCCCGGCGAGCCGCAGGCAATGATGCGCGCACAGATGGGCGACCTGCCTGTCCTTCTCGCTCCTCAAACAGCAGATGGCGCGCACCACGTCAAACTGTTCCGACACTTTAGGCCTGCCCCGACTGGATTTGTGTCGCTTCGGAACTGCAAAAGGAAAGAAAATTAGAATTAGTATATCTAATTCAACCCACGCACACCGAAATAAGCGACCTACTGCTGGCTTCCCCATATCCCTCGGGAGTGGGGATACGGTCACCCCGCCCATGATACGTGCTGGAGGCTCGCCAGTCACCTCCTATGAAGAAAAATTGTTTCTTCCAATCACGGATTTTATTGGGCAGGTCCCCCAGAAATTTCTCCCCCAGACGAGCTTTCAGGTAATAATATCCTGCGCCGTCCTGTGTCCGTTTGGTCACGGCGAAAACCTCGCCCAAATCCGCCGAGGTCGTCGCGTTCTCATAACCCTCCAGCCCAAAAACGGACAGGGCGGCGAGAAGGTTGCTCCACGCGTTCGGTGTGAGTTGGGTGATGGCCAGATTATTGTCGGCCAGATATTGGCCAATAATCGGATGCAGCGGCAACGAAAGCCCGGCCCTCAGAACATCTACATTCAAGGCGGTCATCCCCTCAGGAGGTGCGTCAGCCCGCTAATCCTTCATTGGAGCGTGCATGAAGATGTCCAGAGGGATGCGCTACTCCCTGCGTATGACTGGCAGGTCGCATTCATCAATTAGGCTCACCACCTCGCCAGCTTTGAACTCAGAGGGGGCAACTTCTTCCAGGTCGGTGGGGTCGGGGCGAGGTACCCGATTCGGGCAGGGGAAGCTCGCCGCGTACTCGGCAATATACTCATTCCAGTCGAACGAGTGAACAGCCTGGGTGGGGACCTGGTACTCTACCAGCTGGGGTTCCGGGAAACCGATACGGCGGAACCATTCGAGAGTAACTTCCTCCAGGTCGCCACCCTCCTCACCGACCTCGGCACTACCCTCATCAACCTCCTCGGGTCCTTCATTGCCACTAGCAACTCTTTCCTCTTGGGCGACCTGGCCACCCTCCTCCCATATCTCGCGGTGCACCGAACTGGAGGCTCCTTCCTCCGGATCGGGACGTAGCTCGCTGGGCAGTTCGCTACGTGGCTCGCCGGAGACCGGGCGAGCTGCCGAGGTCGCCTCAGAGCTGGAGCCGATCTCCACATACGAAACCCGGGGTGGCTCATCCTCAGTCATTGGTCGTTTGTCAGGATTTCGGCCCGATAAGGTTCTACTTGAAGAGCGTGTCGACATGGTCTCAGAAAAGTTCAAAGGTCCCGTAGTCCAAAATCCCACAGTCAAGAGTCAGGGAGATTCAAAGGTTCTCGGCGCAATCCACGGTCCAAAATACCGTAATTTCGAGGAAACAGCAGAAAAATCAAATTAAAGATAGAAGAGAAGGGGAGGGAAGATCGAATCCTACCTTGAAGAGCCTTCGAAAATCCGTCGAGCACAAGAAAAATCGGTCGCCGGGAAAGCTCTGGAATTCGAAATGCAGAAAGTGAAGAAATGAATTCACCTCACCCTATTTATAGACGTCGGGGCGAGGTGCAATATTCACAAAATACAAGGGCCTGTCTGCAAAAATTTAAAAGATGACATTATTGTGGGCGGGAACCGAGGTCTCAAAAGGCGTGCATGACCCCTGGATTCCCGCACCACGTCGGCCAGAAGCAACCGCCTGGGTCAAGTTCGCCTGTCAACCCAACAATCACCCATAGGTAGTTCGCCATGTTTTAAGTTTTCCAGCTCGCTTGCACATTTGACAAAGTCATAGTGCATGCGAGCTGGGGGGCAAATGTTGATATGGCGAACTAACACTATCGACATGTGAGTAATTGCTCGCTCACGTGGGGACTATTTAGCTACGCAGCTCGCCCAAGAGAGCTAACCCCTGTCATTATCTCTGAGCTCGCCTGTTAGCCATTAAGACCCCGATGGCGCGCTCTTTTTCCCTCCGTCCGGTTTGTCCACAAGGGTGGTTTACGGCGAGGTTTTTAATGAGGCCCATCTAGTCTAAGGCATAGTAGTAGGACGAGGCACAACATAGGTAGCAGTGTAAGGGACCAGGACGAGGGTTACGGACCCTCGTCAACATCGGAAGCCACATAGGCTCGTGAGGTGCCGTCTCACACTCACACACCTATAAATAAGACATCTCTTGTACTATTCACACAATTCTTACAATCCTGAAAATAAATATAACTCCCATTACAATATTTCTCTCTCTACTTTCCCTCCTCATATTACATCCAAGAACATAAAATCTTGGATTATTGTTTGATATAATTAATATGTTGAAAAGCCACATAAACAAACACCGTTAACAAATTCTGTCAACATATACATTGATGAAGAAGGCAACTACTAAAGCTAAACCACTTTCTATTGGATAAACCTGCATGCCCCCTGCAATAGAAATTGCAAATAATTATTAACTGCTTAAAATGAGAAAAATATGGATTTAACTTTTTTTTTATAGGAATATGGGTTTACTGATTTGTAATAATTAGTGACCTATATTTATTGAGAATTAAATTGACCCTTCATGAAGAGAAAATAAAGAAAGCCCAATATGCAGCCCATCTAATTGTTTGCTAAATTAAACTTGCAGCAGTTAGAAGAAAAAAAATTAAAAGGAAAAAAATGATAGTAGAAATATTTCAAAAAACAAAATAAAAAAAAGCAAGGAAAAATGTTAGACAAATGAAAAAGCCAGAAAAGGAATGACGTTATGAACAAAAATTAATGCATACAACATAGTTTTTTTTTTAAGGAAAAATTTATTTTAACAAATAATTTAATTTTTCCAAAGAAAAAAAAAATCGTAATTTACAGTTTTGCAAAATAAAAAATTTTATTTACTTCAATTATATTTTTCCAAAATAACATAATATATTTGAAAAAAACTAAAGTAAAGTAACATAATATATTTGAAAATAATAAAATAACATAAATCAGAGAGAGAGCTAAAAATGGGGATGAATACAATTGCAAACAGGCACTATTCTCATAGAGGAAAAAACCAAACCCATGGAAGCCGGAAATTTTTGTGGAAGCCAATCAAACCCATGGAAGCTCAAATCGCCGGAAACCATGGAAGCATTGAAATTTTTGCCGGAAATTGTTGCGCCTCTCACCAACAGCCACCGGAATTCAAGGAGGTCTGCAAATTAAAATGTATTGAAGAGAGAGAGAGAGAGAGAGAGAGAGAGAGAGAGGAAAAAATCAAACCCAAAACATACTATAAGCAAATTAATTTTGCTACCCAATTAAATAATGAGACGTGTATAAATTAAATAAATATCAAACATATATTACTATTTAAATTTTGAGGATTTATCAAATTAATTCTCTAATTAAATAGTAAAATGATATTTATTGTACACGGTACAAGTCGTTATTAAATTACGAGTCTCCCGGTACTCGTAAATGTCAATAAATGGCTGATTTGCCCTATTTATGAAGACGACGGAAATCAATCAAGCTAAATTTGGTTGATTACTTAATCTTGTCAATCAAATCACCATCAGCCAACCAGAGTGCGCCACGTGTCAGCGCAAGAAAGGAAGGCTCTTCACTCTCCACCCTATAAATAGGGGTGAAGTTCATGCATTTTTCATATAACGAAAAGCATCGAAGACGAACGAGCAAGCAGCAATCCTCTCGACGAGTAATCTGTGAGCTAAGAAGATCGATCGATCAAGTCCTTCGAAGATTCAAAGTGTTCTTCACCAAATCTGAAGACGTTCTTCGAAGTTCGAGCCGTTCTTCGTCAAATCCTTCAAGAAACGACGTTCAATCCAAGACAAAGGGCCTTCATCCCTCCGATCCGGCGTTTTTCTTGAAGAACAACTTGAAGATCATCAAGCTTTCTTCGCCATCTTCAACTGTTCTTCGTCAAAGTCATCCAGAAACATCATTTGATACAGAATCAAGGAGTGAATCCCTCTGATCAGACGTGTCTACCTTGAAGATCAACATGAAGACTTTAAGTGTTCATCACCGCCTTCAAGTGTTCTTCGTCAAGTTCGTCCGCAAACACACTTTGATCCAGGAGCAAGGGGTCAAATCCCTCTAATCAAGTGTTTCCAAGCTCAAATCCAACTTGAAGATTTGAAGATCGTTCTTCATCAAATTTCAAGACGTTCTTCACTAAAAAATTTCAAAAGACCTCGTACGATCCGAATTAAGACAACTCGTCCTTGGATCAAACGTTTCAAGTCAAGCCGGTCAAAGTCAAATCAAGACCAGAGCCAAGTCAAGGTTGAAGGAGAATCAGAGGACACAGTCAGAGAAAAGAACCCCAAAATATTCAATTCGTGCATCGCACGGGAAATTACTAATTGAAATAAAAACACAAGAACCTATAACACGGGAGATAGCACAAAAGGTGTGAAAAATGTCACAATTAACAAAGTAGAGAAGAGGAAAAACTAAAATCTAAACGGTGAACAGAAATTCAAAACATAAGAAATTAAAAAGAAAAATTGAGATTTAATGAGTTATTCTACCAATCGAACATAGTAAACACAGTACTATTTTGAGGGAATTAATTTAAAAAAGCAGTAGAAAGTAGTGGAAATAGGCTATGTGAGAACTGAACTGAAGAATAGTAGGGCGAAGGATGGCAGTCGCGTGAAGGACACGATGATAGATTGAAGATTTAGATTTGAGGGGAGTTTTAGAGAGGAAAAAGATTTCTAAGTCTTTAATTGAGAAAATTTTTCTAGTCTTTAATTGAGAAAATTTTTCTAGTCTTTAAAAAAATCTTTTATTTAAGAGCGTAAATTTTTGTAGGAGAAATTAAATAAATAAAATTATACGAACTTAGTAGTAACAAATGGAGCACGTAGCTTTTTTGATTTAGTTGGACTACAAAGTTTGAGGAGAATTGTTAATTTTACAAAAGTCGCCAAACATATTCATCAATCTAATTGAAAGAATACAAGCAATAATAGAAGTGATTAATGCAGCACATGTTACACGCAGCACAACTTGCCACCACATCCTCATCCCAATTTATTACGTGAAGATAACAATTAAAATATATATTTTCATAATATGCATATAAAATAATTAAGTAAAAATTATATTTTCATAATATGCATATAAAATAAAAAATATCATTATATAATATCCATATTAATATTTATAAATTAAATCTAATATAATTAAAATATAAAAAAATATCGATAAATTATTAAAAATGTCGACAAACTTCCAAAAATTTGTGTATGTTATGTGAATTTATAAAAAATATATAATCTGTCCAAATTCTTTTGTTCTTGTATTAAATAATTTTAGGAATAATTTTATATTGGTACATTTTTAAAGCATTATTTTAAAATTTGTAGAAATTTTTTGCATAATAGAATAAATATTAGTAGAACAATGGAATTATCTTTTTGTATATTGTACAATATTTTTTAAAATAATGCATTAAAATGTACCATTTTGTAATTGCCAATTTAGAAATTAGATTCCCTCCGTTTAATATTTTTTCTATTTAGTCAAAATCTCATTTAATATCATGAGTTCTATACATAATTAAAATAATTAATAAATATATAAATTTATGAAACTCGTGTTATGTTTATATTTAAATAGAGAAAAGGTAGAAAATATTAAATAAATGGGATCAACTTCAACAATTTAAGATATATTTTCAATCTTGCGTGTGAGCAGAGGACGAACATTTCCACCAATCATATCAATCCCCGATATTTCCATCAAAAACAGTAGATTCCCCCAAGATTCATCACATAAAACCAAACCCTTCCTCTTTGCTGCCAACAAACAAAATGGAAGAAGAATCTGCCCCTCTCTGTACACACCTCTCCCTCCATAAAATTATATATCACCACAACACTAATACTCTTTCCAAAATCCCAACTAATACTTTTTGTTTTTTTGTAGTATCAGAAGGGAATGCGCCGGTCAACGAGGCGGGGGAGAATTCCCCCATCGAACAGGTGGCGCTCACGGTGTCGACCGCCGACGATCCGTCTCTGCCGGTCCTCACCTTCCGAATGTGGTTCCTCGGCACCCTCTCCTGCGCCCTCCTCTCCTTCTTGAACCAGTTTTTCTGGTACAGGACGGAGCCGCTGTCGATAACGGCCATCTCCGCGCAGATTGCGGTGGTGCCGCTGGGTCAGCTGATGGCGGCGAAGGTCACGGATCGCGTCTTCTTCGGAGGGACGCGGTGGGAGTTCACGCTCAACCCGGGGCCATTCAATGTGAAGGAGCACGTGCTTATCACCATATTCGCAAACTCCGGCGCCGGCACCGTCTACGCCATCCATGTTGTCACCGCCGTCAAGGTCTTCTACCGGCAGCACATCAGCTTCTTCGTTTCCTTGATTGTTGTTATTACCACGCAGGTAATTATATTTTTGGTCAACGAGAAATTATAAACATTCGATTTACGTACCACAAAAATTCACAGATAAAAAAGAAAATTATTTTATAAAATTTCATTCTCTCAATATTTACATAAAATGCTTTTTTTTTTTTTTGGGTTTTTTATATTTAATTTAACTAATTTCTTAATTTTTTACATAAAATTTTATTAAATTACTCATCAAAATGCAATTTTTTATTTCGTTTTTTTCATATGCGTGATCTTTGGTAGGACCGAGGGAGTACAATTTGTTTCGGACATATTATCACGCATGTTTTAATTGAATTTCGGGTCGATTAAGAATATCATCTTTTATCTTTGCGTTCAGATGAAATTGATTTGTGAGATTGGCTGGTTTTCATTTGAGTTTGTGTTTAGTGCAGTTGACTAGCTAATTAATTTATTAATGAAATCCTTGGAGTAAATCTTGTTTCTAAAATCGAATTCAAACATGGTATTTGGACTATATTGGAATTAAATGTTTGAAATTAATAGAATATTTAAATTTAAGTAGTAAATAAATAAATTAAATAAAACCACACTAAATGAGATTGCTGAATCTCAAATATGTAATACAAATCCTTTTATAGGAAACAGCTAGCTAGCACAATAAATCTTTATTCTTTTTTAAATTTCAAATATATAAAAATAGATATATATTTGTTAATTAATTTAAAATTGGGAAATTGGATGGAATGGTAGGTGCTGGGATTTGGATGGGCAGGTATATACAGAAGGTATCTGGTGGAACCAGCTGCTATGTGGTGGCCTGCCAATTTAGTACAAGTCTCACTCTTCAGGCAAGTAATTTCATTATTTCTCCTGCATATATAATTCATACCACACCATAATATCAAAAATCCCTACATCAATTATATAAATCTATGCAAGTGATCAGGAACAAATTTAATTAATTTGGGTATGAAATTAATTCATTCAATTATATATATGCATGTATTCCTTGACATTTTATACATGTATTCACTCATAATATATATGTATTAAATTGATAAATTATAATTACAATATGGAGTACTATAATTAATACATTTAATGAAAAGTCAATGAAATACTTATTTAATCAACTCATTCACATGTGAAAATTGTGTTGAGCCTCAAGGAGTTATATATCTGTGTGTGAATTGAATATGAGATGTACAATTGAATTTTAATTCTTTACTTTGAATATAATGAATGAATGCGGAGAAGTCCTAATATCATCTGAGTGAATGTAAAAACATAAGCAATCTTAATTAATAAATATATTCATTACAATTATAATATATATAAAACAATGATATGAAAACAAAAAAATTCAAAGTGAAGTTAGATTCACATGAAATGTGCTCCCATCTGTCCAAGATATTAAAAAAAAAAGGGTCAGTTAGTAGAAAATTATATAATAACTTAATTAGCGGGTAAATAATAAGGTATATTACGTACATGGCATATCAAAAAAAAAAAAAAAATCAAAAGTAAGTTGTATTGATTGGTGGAAAGCCGTTGCTTAAATTAAATATTTACGAAATCTATTCATTTTGTATTAAAGTCAATAATTAATATACATTAAAAGTTAACAATTACAATTACCTTTCTTCACCCTAGCAAATTATTTGAAACACAAAAAATAGTTTTTATAAGTAAAAAATTTTTAAGTTATTTTTCACAACTTTTGAAAAAAAATATATTTTGAAAGCTATTTTTTAGCACTTACAAACAGACTCTTAGTCTAATTAATTTTCTTTTATTACAAATTTTAAGGGTTTTAGCGATCAAATTAGTGAACTCTTTTTTATACCTAGTTTCAAAGCATTTTTATTTTGTTATTTATTTTTAAAAAATGCATGATCAAACTTAGTAGTAACTAGGGGTTGTTTGGTTGACACCTTTGGAAGGTGAGTAATGATAATCAAAGTCATGACGAGTGTTTGAAATGACTCTATTATGATTTTGATTTCAAAAGACTAAGGAATCTATCATAGTTTAACTATTAGAGAACTATAACTTTTATTTCATACACTGTTCATTCCTATACCCTTCTTATTCCTTACAATTATATCAAATACCCCTTAATCTTCCTAATCGTAAGTCAAATATACCTTATATAGGACTATAAATAAAAGCTAGCTGTGGAGCCAAATGAATCTCCTATTTCGCATTTATATATTTTTACCAAATTTCTTTATTTTAAAATATTTTTATTGGGGGGGAGGTTTGGGGTGGTTGTCATTTGTTATTGTCATTAAATTGTAGCGGAGGCCGTATCGTTATCACGATAATATATAGATGCAAGTTGGGCTAAAAACTTTAAATGCCTAAAATATAGACAAAAATAATAATGAAACATCAATTATAGGCTCTATTTTTTTTAACAAAATAAACATTATTGATAGTTCCAACTTTCTGATATGGCAAGATGTGTCATCATATGCTTCACATAATTTAAATTCAAGCAACGTTTGTCTATAAGCAAAATATGTTAAGTATATGCAAAATATGTTAAGTTATATTCCACCATGTGTTTTATAAAATTTAAGTATATTTTTAAATAATTATTTTTATTTCAATATTTTTAGTTATTTTTATTGAATAATTATAGTATTAAATTATAAATGACTCTAATTATTCAATAAAAATAATAATAATAATTGTTCCTTTAAAAAATATTTATTAAAAAATAATAATTGAGTTGTATGATACATTGGGCATTTAATACAAAAGAGATGACAAAAACTTATATGAACACGAGTTCACAGTGAACTCGGGTTCCCAATTATCACTATCATGTATATACACTATCACTGTTCTGCATATTCTCTATCGCTGTTCTGCATATACACCATCACTATTAAAAATTCAAATATATTTTTATAACAGTTATAGTATATAAGAATAACAATGATTGTAATTACACATGACAGTGATACGAGTTTATGTGAACTCGAATTCACAAAAGACTTATTCAAAAGAGATTTGGTCAGGGAGAGTCTAAACTATGAATATACCTTTTGATAAATTAGGGGAAATATTTTTCTTTGGACAATACCGTATGAGTGTTTGTAATTGAATTTATAAAATTAGGACACTGTAATTTTGGACTTGCCTAATTATAGCACTGTCTTTACAAACTTATAAAATTAGGACACTATTTCCAATGTCAGGCATATTTAAACAAAATCTTATAACTTTGGCTAATTAATTAAAGCGTATTTTATAATTAGTGTCAATTTTATGAAGCATTTTCCCTTAAAACTTCGAAAATTACATATTTAAATCTAAAATCGACAAATTCATATATATGTAAAATGCAAATTTGAAGTCTGTTCCCTGTATTTTTTTTCTTTTGACAGCTAAGCGTCATATAATAAGAGATGCATGCTACTAAAAAAATAAATTTAATTTTGTGCAATGCTCATTGATTTGACTTAAATACCCTTATGGTGGACAGGGCCCTTCATGAGAAAGACGAACGACCCAAGGGAGGGGTAACTCGGACACAATTTTTTGTAATTGCTTTCATTTGTAGCTTTGCTTACTACATATTCCCTGGCTATCTCTTTCAAATGCTAACCTCCCTCTCATGGGTATGTTGGATGTTTCCCAAATCGGTTCTAGCCCAACAAATCGGGTCGGGCCTTAAAGGGCTGGGCGTAGGGGCCGTTGGGTTGGATTGGTCGTCAATTTCTTCGTATCTCGGGAGTCCCTTAGCGAGCCCATGGTTTGCCACTGCGAATGTGGCAGTGGGCTTTTTCTTTGTTATGTATGTTGTGACTCCACTTAGCTATTGGTTCAACATCTACCAAGCCAAAACCTTCCCCATCTTCTCTGATGATCTCTTCACCAGCTCGGGTCAAATATACAACATTTCTAGCATCATCGACTCCAATTTTCACCTGGACGACGCAGCTTATGCGCGCCAAGGCCCTCTTCATCTCAGCACGTTTTTCGCCATGACTTATGGTGTTGGATTTGCGGCACTCAGTGCCACTGTTATGCACGTATTGATCTTTCATGGAAGGTAATTAAGTGTGTGTAGTTTGAGCTCTAAAAGTTTATTTTGTCACCTAATCTCTAATTAATCGCAATATTTAAAAACAAATTTCTATTTTTGCCCGGTTGAAATTATATATCATTGTTTTATATTGTCACATTAATTGAACATTTGACAAGTTACAAGGTCACTTTTATGTCAAAATTTGATATATTTTTTAGTATTGAAATTTATCTAGAAAGTCAATTTTTTCTGGATAAAAATAGAATTACAGACAAGCTATTGAGGGAACTGCACTTTTGGTTCACAGGACACGAAGCCGTTTTAAAATTGTGCCAAGCATTTCATATTTGGTTTAATTTTCTTTTGATCTTTACAAAAAATGGGATATATTTTGAGTCTTTTGGGACCAAGAAAAAATGAAATTGGACCAAATCTGAAATGCTCGAGACCATATATAATTTTAAAATGGATACGTGTCCGATGTCAAAATTGCAATTCCCACGCAAGCTATTAATCAGACCAAAAAAAACTTTGAAATACGTACTTCTTTAAGGACATTCATATATATATATATATAGCATGCATGATGAAATTTTTTTGTAGAGAAATATGGGAGCAAAGTAAATCAAGTTTGAAGGAAAAGGAAATGGACATCCACACAAAGCTAATGAGCAAGTATAAGCAAGTGCCAGAGTGGTGGTTTTGGTGCATTCTTGTGGCCAACATTACACTCACTATCTATGCATGTGAATATTACAAAGAGCAACTCCAACTCCCATGGTGGGGCGTCATCCTCGCTTGCCTAATCGCCATTTTCTTTACTCTCCCTATTGGAATCATCACTGCAATTACCAACCAAGTAAGTCATTTAATTTATTTATTTATTTATTAACAATTAATATTTTTATTAATTAATTTGATCATCATTAATTATTAGAGCCCGGGATTGAATATCATCACTGAGTATATAATTGGGTACATTTATCCCGGATACCCTGTTGCAAACATGTGCTTTAAAGTGTATGGATATATAAGTATGACACAGGCCATTACCTTCCTCCAAGATTTCAAGCTTGGACATTACATGAAAATCCCTCCAAGAACAATGTTCATGGCACAGGTACTCATACATATACATATATAATTACTTCATTTTAAGTTCAATTTTCTTTTTCCTTCTTAATTTTTATAGTGTCCAATTTTGATCTAAAATGTTTTAACTATTTCTCATTAATTTTTTATCTCATAATATGTTCAGTGTCCAAATTGAATCCTCACATAACAATAAACGACACCGTTTTTTTTAATTTGTAGACAATTTTGGAGTGAAAATAGAACAACTTTTTTAATATTAAATTAGTCAAAATGGTTAAAATTTTGGAAATAATGAAGAGTAGAGAAGTTATGTGACACCTAAAAATAAATGTAGCTCGAGTTGCTATTATCTTTCAATATTTTTTATTTTATATATGTCTTGAGGAAGATTTCGTAGATTCATATTCTATGTTACACTAATTAATTACCAACTAAATATAACAAGTGGCAGCACTTAAATACATGGGTATTTACATATTCGTTTTAAAAAATAATCATATTTTATAAATTGGATTATACTTCATTTATACGGGTGAATTTGAAATCCGTGGATTTCACACACAGATAATCACCCACCCCATGAATTTACAAATAATTAGATTTGAGTTATCTTTAAAATTGAGGAACTCTAAATCCTCTTCAATACCATGTCATTTGAAATCACTCATCCCTATCTCTTTTCATTTCTATTTCTCTTTACTTTTTTCACTAATACACATTTACACTTAGAGAGCTCTCATAAGAGCACTTTAAGAGAAAGCAATCTAGTTGTTAATAACAGCTCTCTAAGTGGCTTTGGACTTAGATAGCTGTCTCTTAGAGAGCTCTTATTAGAGCAATAAGAGCTCTCTAAGTGTAAATCAGTATTAGTGTTTCCTTCTCTCCCGTCTCTTTATAATTCTTAACTTGAAATATATATTTTCTTACATGTATTTTTTTTAAAATTCATTCATTTTCAAGTACATCCATCCAAATTGAGCCTTAAAATATTTGCACATACGTATAAGTTTATTTTGCATAAAAATATACTCTCTCCATCTCAGATCAATTTGCACACTACTTAAAATGAAAATATCGATTTGCGTGCATACTCACAAAATTATACACATATTTACCCATATACCACTACTTAAAATGAAAATATCGATTTGTGTGCATACTCACAAAATTATACACATATTTACCCATATACCACTACTTTATTTTAAAAACTCATTTTTCATAAACCACATGCACCCTCGTGGGTGCAAATTGGTTCGGAATGGAGGGGGTATTTTTTATTCGCAGAGAAAGTAATTTTTTTTTGAACCATCTTATAATTTTTCCTAAATATATCAACAAATATGTGACAGGTGATGGGAACTCTGATAGCTGCGTTTGTGTACTTGGGAACAGCATGGTGGCTAATGGAAACCATCCCAGGCATCTGTGACACATCCATTGATAGCCTATGGACATGCCCTAGTGATCACGTGTTCTATGATGCATCTGTCATATGGGGTTTGATTGGTCCACGTAAGATCTTCGGAGACCAAGGAACATATGGCATGGTCAATTGGTTCTTCCTTGGAGGAGCCCTAGCCCCTGTATTGGTATGGCTAGCAACAAAGGCGTTTCCGAACCAATCGTGGATCGGAATGATCAACATGCCAGTTCTGATCGGCGCGTGTGGGATGATGCCTCCGGCGACGGCTGTGAACTACACCTCGTGGATCATACTTGGGTTTCTGTCCGGATTTGTGGTGTATAGGTATAGGCCGGATTTGTGGCGTCGCTACAATTATGTGCTGTCGGGGGCGTTGGACGCCGGGTTGGCCTTCATGGGGGTGTTGTTGTACATGTGTTTAGGTTTGGAGAATGTGAATGTGGAGTGGTGGGGAAATGATCTTGATGGATGCCCCTTTGCTTCTTGCCCTACGGCCAAGGACATTGTGTTCCAAGGTTGTCCAGTTGTGTCATAAACATACTTAGGGGAGGTGACTGATTATGTAATTGTACATGCATGTATTAATGTATACATTCTTTGAGCTGTTGTAATTGGTACTACTTCAGAAAAGAGTGAATTATTGAACAAGAAAGTTTTAGTTTGACACTTGTTTGTCAAGATGGTATTGTTGATGTTATGATTTTAATGAGCATGGATGCAAATGGCGGTCGTCGAGACCATTAGCGTTACTTGACCGCCAACACCAAAGTTAAATCGCGAGAAAAATCCGTCAATATATTTGACATTGCTGGGGCAGCTTAGACGGCCCTGAGGCCGCCTTGGAACCGCCTAGACGATCATTACTCTTCCTTTTTTATTTTTCTTTAAGTTAAAAATTAGAACTTTAAATAAAAAAATACTAATTACTAAAAAAATAAAGTTTAATTGAACTACTTTATAATCTATTCGTACTATATATTTTGCTCTTCTGGTGTTTCATTTAGAAGTTGGACAATGTCGTATTATGATAATTTTTAGAATATTGTTGACTTGTTATATGTTGTGATGGTTATTAACTATATTTTAAATTTATAATTTATAGTATAATGTATATTTTTATTAATATACATTTAAAAAAATTAATATTAAAATAAAAAATAAAAAAATATTGGCACCGCCTAATCGGTCTAGGCGCTTGGCGGCATTTGACCGTCCGACAACTGTCAAGCGCCGTTTGCACCCCAGTTAATAAGGATGACTTAACTATTGAGAAAAAAAGACATCACTCATTTCTAAGGGAAAGAAAGTAAAGAAATAGTTTAGGTGAATAAATATAACATTAATCAACAATAAGAATTAGCATGAGTAAACCAGGTGAGTTAGCTACTTGGCCACCGAACTCTTCACTTGACCCGAGTTCGATTCTCTCTGAGAACGAATTGGAATAAGGTTGACTAGGAGTTTATTCTTGTATTGTTTGGAAACTTGGTGTAACTAACTATACTAACAACTAACATTTACCGGAAAAAAAAAATTAGCATGAGTAACTTCAAATTCAGAGAAAAATCACAACCCACAAAAATATAGTTTTAGTGTATGAAATTAAATCATTATTTAAAATTATTCAAAATTTCTCTCCCTTATTCAAAATAAATTAGTCTATTTTCAAACCACATTTGAGTAATTTTTTACTTTACCAATAATTATTTGGTTATTAAATTTATTTGGAGTATTAGTACATGCATGGGCTGCAGGTAGACTAGTGGGTACCCAAACCATTCCAACTTATCCATATAATAAGGCCACTATTTTCAGGAGTGCTCGCACCTATCTGCAGAACCCCCTTCAATCTCTTCTTCCTCTTTCCTATCTACTCTAGAAAATCAATTTATGTTTCAATTCCCAACATGGAAACCTTAGTTGCTCCATTATTTCAACTCAACATCAGATCTCTGCTCCTCCAGACTCATCTTGAATTTTCTCACATGCTTTTTCGCCGCACTTCTAAACATCCCGACATCCATGGAGTCCAGCCACAGGCTACAACTTCGATGTCGGAATGTTTAGAGTGAAAAATGTGAGGAAAATTATGATGAGTTTAGCGGAGCTGAGGTCCAATGGTGGTGTAGTTGAGGAGGAGAAATACGGGAGCAAATAAAGGTTTTCCTTGTGGGGAATTGACGTTTGAGTAAGCGTAAATTGATTTTCTGAGAGTAGGGAGCTATGAGGAAAAAGAGATAAAAGGGGGCTATGCCCATCATATGGATGCAGCCATTACTTTGAAGTTGCTTCTTTTTTTTTTTTTATTAATTTGGATTTAGATTTAGGAGTGATAATTCTGATTGATGATATGATGGATTTGTATCAGTTATTGCTTAATTTAACGGTTTATTAAGTTGACATGAAGTTTTTTTTTTTTTTTTTTTTCTAATTTGTAAGATGTAGTGAGTGAGAGTAATTACTTATTTGTGTTTATTTAAATCTGAATTTTACAATGAATGTTAGTAATAATTACTCCCTCCGTACATGAAAATTAGTCCACGTTGCCTTAAATAGCCGTCCACAATAAATAGTCTATCTACCCAAAATGAAAAAATTTCAATTATTATTTTTATTTTTTTATACACATATACTCACTTTTACACATCACATCAAATATTTTATTAATAATTAACACTTCTTTATACTAATATACTCACTTTTACACATAAACATCAATTTTTTCTTCATAACCGTGCACAACCAAGGATGAAAATATCGCGAAATATCGCGGATATATCGTATGCAATATGGATATTGGGGTACAATGTATTTTTTACAAAGTATCGTGGATATATCGCAAAATATCGCAAAATATCGATATCGATATTGATATCGGTTCACTCGTAGTACAAAATTAATTGAAAATCGGGAAATATCGCAGATATATCGCAAAATATCGCACTACATAAAAAATCACAATTTTTTCTTTTTTTTATATTTTTATACAGTTTTCAAATGATAATTTTTTTTAGTGATTGTATATTCTTTCATGGTTTTATTTTTGTATATATATGGTGGAAATGGTGAAAATGATGATGGTGATGGAAATGGTGGAAATAACGAGGATGATCATTTTTCAAACCAAATGAGTCAATTCACTTGTGAGGCTGATTTCACTCATGCAACACAAGATATGGACCATGGAAGTAGAGCAGGAGGTTCAGGGATAGGTGCTATTGGAAAGGAATACATAAGACGACATGCTTGGAATCAAGAAGAAAGTTCAAGTGCTGATATTGAACCACTTTCAGTCGGTTTTGATTCAATGAATATGTGCACTGATCATAGTGATATGTCTCAAGATTCATATGCTTCTGACACACATTCGAGTTCACAATTTGGTTGGAATACTCAAAATGTGTTACAGCATCCATTTTCATATCAACAAAATCATTGGGTTAGTGCACACTATCCAATCTATGGTGAAACAATTGGAAGAGATAGAAAAACATATGAATGACATGTGCATAACTATATGCAGGATTATTCTAATGCAATGAGTTGGTATCAATATTGTTTGGACAAAGATGAGATTACATCTTCTATATTTGAACCTCATAGGTCATCATTTTGGTACTAAATGTATTGTATCATGTAATTCAAAATCTTTTATTGTATTATGCATTATATTATTAATTAATTAATGTCAGACAATGATTATATAGTCCATTATCTATTTATTTGCTTTAAACATGTCAATTTTTTGTGATCTTAAATGAAACATATGCATAATAACATGCTATAATAATCCCTAAAATTTCATATTAAATTTCCAAAATTTTAATAAAGTTTCCGTTATTTTTCTAATTTTTTTGCGATATCGATATATCCATCGATATTTCCGTAAATTTAAAGTTGCGATATGACTTGCGATAGCGATATTTTCATCCTTGTGCACAACTAATGTAGACTAAATATTATGGTTGGGAGTACATATTAATAAGTTTAATTTTAAGTTCGTGTTTTGATCTTCGTACATCTAATCAAGAATAAAATTAACTTTTGAATAAGAATGAAGTTGAAGGAAAGGAAGTCTATACAAAAATTGTAGGCATGTATGCAAATAAATTTTTAGAGATATTACAGCATTAATTGTTTATTCGTAAAATTTTAGCTTTAATTTAATAGAAGGTACTAAGTTAAACCTAGTTATCGTTTATTTACTTCATTTGTTAAAGCAACGGGCTAAATTATTGTGTGTGTTTTTATTATCTTATATTATTTAAAAATAAAATAATAATAATAAAAATTTAAGTTTTTTGATAAATTTACTTATATACCCTTCAATAATACCTTTGCCCATTTGAAAAAAAAATAGATAGCATCTAAAAATCGGAAAAAATTCATACTCTCTCTCACTACACATGCACAGTTCTTATGTATTTTTGTAACTTGTTTTACATCACTTGCCAATAGTTTTTAGAATGAATGCCGCACACATATATAGAGATGTTAAACGGGCCGCGGGCTGGCGGGCCGGCCCGTTTAACTCTGTTTTTTACAGGGTTAGGTCCGAGCATATGGCGGCCCGTATAAAACAGGATCTTTTTGGTCCGGACCGGTTAGCCCGCGGGCTAAACGGGCTAGCCCGCCGGTTAACCGGGCTGGCCCGGTAGCCCGTTTTTTTTAATTAAATTAATTAATTAATATATAATATAAGTTAATTAAATTAAAAAGTGATTGTGGGCTGTGGAGGTGTGGGCCGTGGGCCTGTGTACTGTGGCTGTGGGCTGACCTGATTTCCCCTCACTTGTGTTACGTAATTGTAAACTTTATTAATTAAATTTTATTAATTACTAATTCATTATTAACAAATAACTTAACTTCAGATTAAAATAGAAAATAAGTAAATAAGTTAGATTTCAGAAGATGATGATGATGATGATGAAGAAATGGAAGAAGATATTTTATCATTGTCCAAGGAAGTATCTTATACCGAAGATTGAAGAGTTTGGAGATGTTTATTAAATTTTAGTTGTTAATGTATGAATTTTATGGATGTATGAATTTTTTTGGATTAAGTTATGGATGTGTGAACTTTATGGATGTGTGAACTTTAGTTATTAAATCATTAGTTCTATTTTATATTAAATTTTAAATTTGTAAAACAAATCTACCCCGAGCCCGTTAGTGGCCCGTTTAGCCCGCGGACCGCTAGGGTTAGTGTTAGGTCCGAGCATATAGCGGCCCGTTAAGAATGAACAGCTAAGGCCCGGGACCGTTTAGGCCAGGAGCCCTGTAGGGCTGGCCCTGTAGGGTTAGGGCCAGCCCGTTTAACATCTCTACACATATATATATATAGCAAGTTGCATTGATTGTTACATGCAGGTGCATGTGCGTTTTAACCAAAATATAAATTATTAATTTTTTAATTGAGAAGTTGTAGTGTTGGTGTGCAACCCTATACGATGAGACTTTTAGTGTCTATTAATCTCATTGGTTTTATGTCCACCAAACGGGTGGCCTGAACTCTAGTCCGTAAACTAAACTGTGAATCGTGAGAGAAGACGGGTGACCCAACAATGGTATCAGAGCCACGGTTTGCCTTCTTCGACTCTTTTTGGGTTAGATCGGAGTGGGTTCGAGAGGACGATCCTCCATCGAGAGTCGACGACGTTGATTCACGACCCCGTCGCTGCGCAAGGACTGCTGCAGCATCGTCACACCGTTATCGGATCAGTCCGTGAAGGCCAATCAACGCGTCGATATGTGAAGCTCCTCACCTCTGTGTCGCATTCCTGTTCGAGTTCGTGCGTCTGCGGGTTCGCTAGTCTTCCTGCTGGTTTGCCTTTGTGAAGCCCACTGATCTAAAAAATGGTTGTGTGTCGTATCCTCACACTATTGTCATCCGCTGGTATCGCGTTCGTCTTCAGGGTTCCTGTTCGCCGCGTTCGTGGATTTCTCGTGCGCCGCCATCGTGGAGCGTAGTGCGATCATCGCCGTCTGTGGCGTCGCGCCACCGTGCCCTTCGTGTCTTTCCTCCGCAGCCGGATTGGGAGTAGTGCATTTGTGGATCTGAAGCCCGTGTCGTCGTGAGCCGCCGTGCTGCCTGGGTGAATAACGTTCGTGGAGTGCAGCTCTGAACTTTTGTGCCGCTCGTCCGATCCCGTTGCGCGACAACCATGCGCTTCTTCCAGTCATTGTGCACCGCTGCTCACCGCCTCCGTCCTGCACACCATTCACGGCCGAAGGTAAGCCAGGTAGTTGGAGGTAAGTTATTTATTTTGTTTTCAGAAAGCTGTAAGCCCGTGTTGATTTAATTTACTTTAATTAGTTTTAATTGCTTTTGTGGCTATTGATTTAATTCAGAGTATTAAGTCAGGTTATTGTGTTGGTCTATTAAAATAGATTGTGTATTTAATGTTAATTGCTAACAAGGTTTCTGCAGTCTTCGGTATTTGTTACTTCAAGAAGTAAGGGTATTATGTTTTGAGTTACTAACAAGAATTTTGAGTTGAAGTGAGTTGTGTTATTGAGTTAGGTTTATCCCAGAGATTGCATAACTATTAGCTTTGGAAAGGATCGTGTTTGTGTCTCTGCGGCACACGTGGGATCTGCCCCCGTCTTCCACGGGAATTAGGCAGCATGTTTTGCTTGTTCTCAGGATTGTGCTGTGATTTTAGGTGTTTTGAGGCCCCTACTTAGTGTCTCACTCTGGTAAAGCAGTTGTAACCTTTCTCTTTTACTGCTTTATTAGTGTAACCGCTCGTCGTGGTTTAGGATTGTCGCTTGTCACGGATTTACTGCTTTCCTAGATAGCCGCTTTCCGCGGTTTTAGCTGCTGGGATTACGTGCTTGTTTTTTGTGCTTTGTGGTCTTGATCTTGTGACTTGTGCGGTTGCTTCGTTATTTAGTAAATTTTGATTTTTTACATCTTTGTGTTTGCAAAAGTTTTTCCTATGTGATTTTGTGAAATGGCTGCTCATCCCCACGTGTATGTTTTGGCCCCCTTTAATGGCAAAGCTGATTTCAGTATTTGGAAATAAAAAATGAAATGTATTTTGATACAACAACGTGTTTCAAAGCTGTTGATAACTTTTATCCACCTGGCATGTGAGAAGATAAAAATCTGAGAGGAATGAACTTGTTTTATCTGCTATTATCTTGAATTTGCCTGATACTTTGCTTAGAAAAGTAGGAACTTTTGAGTTGGCTAAAGACTTGTGAGATAAGCTCGAAGAGCTTTATAATGAAAACTCTTTGCCTAACAAATTGTTCTTGCTTGAAAATTTTTTTTAGATTCAAACTTGATCTCAGTAAGGATATTGATGAGAACTTAGATGTGTTCACGAAGTTAATTCAAGACATTAAGCAAACTGGTGATAAGCATATCGATGATTACACCCCTATTGTCTAGCTAAATGCTATACCTGATTCTTATTGTGATGTGAAATTTGCTACTACCTCCGTTCACGAAAAATACGCTCAAATATTTACATGTGTTTTAATGCAATATGTCGGAAGATATTACGAGATATTGCAACGTCCTATATGAATAAAATGTATATCTTTGGAAAGTCCGTCATATGTACTTTCCAAAGATATTTTCTTTATTCATATCGGCCCTCACAATATCCTGTAATACCTTCCGACATATTGCATTAAACCACGTGCAAATATTTGTGCGTATTTTTCGTGGACGGAGGGAGTATTAAGTATGGTAGAGATAATGTTACTCTTGAGACAGTGGTCAATGGCTTAAAGAGCGAAAAAAAATGGATTTGAAACAAAATGGGGGTGGTGATAGCTAGGAGGAGGTTATGCATGTTAGGGGGAGGAACGTGGATAAGCATGCTCGAAAGCCTAACGTTAGAAGGTGCTTTAGTTGTGGTTATACTGGTCACATCATTAAGGAGTGCACTAAGCCTAAAAAAAATCAAAAGGATGAGTGTGCTAATGTGACTTCTAGTGAAGAGCAATTTGGTGATGTTTACTAAACTCGTTGTGTGGTTTGAGTGCTATGTCATTATGGCTTGTCTTGTTTGCCTTTGTGGTTTTGTTTACTTTTGTGGTTTGTTTGCCTTTGTGGCTTGCATGTCTTTGTGGTTTTGTTTGCCTTTGTAGCTTGTTTACCTTTGTGGTATTTGAGCCTCTATGAACTCTGTTTGGTTTGACTTTGTGTCGTAGTTGCTCTTAGTGAGGTGGAGCAACGACCTTTGTGGTATTTGAGTCTTTGTGATCTCTGTTTAATGGCTTTGTGTCTTAGTTGTTCCTTTTGAGGTGGAGCATTGGTCTTTGTGACTAGGTTTGTGTGATTCCTATCTTTGTAGCTTCATGTTTTATTGCTTTGTGTCAATTACATGATTGTGTGTGACTTTGTGTCTTTTATGTTATTACCTGGACTAACTTTGTGTTTTTTGCAGGTTTTGCGTACTAACTTTTTGTTTGTGCCAATTTGGTACGCCTTTGTGTGTGTGCTTGTGTATGCATGTGTATGTCTGTGTGTGCATGTGTGTGTGAGGTGATGATGAAAACCCGTGGATTCCGATGTTGAAGGGAACGGCAAAAAAGGTGGAGATTGTTGGGCTTGAGCCCACTTGGTTTTGGCCCATTTACTTAAAACTTACGCTCAATTCTCTAATCCTAGGTGTAGTTGGTAGCCACCATATAAAAGACTATTGTGTTTCTCCTCTCAACATGTGATCGACCAAAATCGTGAGTGAGAGTTGAGAAGTTGTAGTGTTGGTGTGCAGCCGTACACGACGGAACTTTGATTGTCTATCAATCTCATCGGTTTTGTGTCCACCAAACAGGTGGCCTGAACCCTAATCCGTAAACTAAATCGTGAATTGTTCTTAAAAAAAATAAAATTATATGCTCGTTTTATTGGCAATAATTTTTTTGGGAAATACATTGTTCTTAAAAATGTTAAGTAATTTTTATAAATTTTTTAAAAATAAATTTCGAACATTTCTTTAAAATTTTCACTCTATTTAAAAAAATAATCAAATGGGAAATAGTATATTCATCTAAAATAGTTTATATTGCTAACTTGACTATTGTCCATAATTTAGGCCAAAATCATATCTAAAAAAATACATTTGTAATTTTTAGCGGACATGGAGCTCAAGGTCCAAGAGATTTACATGTGACATAAAATTTAAAAAGTAAAAAGAAAAAAAAAATTATCCCTTTAATTAATTACACGATAAAGAATTACAAATAATATATAGCCCAAAAAAAAAAAAAAAAAGTCGAGCCGACAAATCCCTCAAAAAGCATTCCAACGAATATTTCCACATCTATGGATAACACTTTTAAATAAAGCCACGGTGAAAAAGGCCACACAAAAATTAGAATATAAAAAATAAATAAACACTAACAGCGTGCATCACAAGAGCTGCCGGAAGTGGGATTTGCAGCAGCAATTTGGAAGAAGAAGACGATGTGGAATTAGCGGCGCCCAGAGCTGGAATTGATCCGAAGACAGTGGGATAAGAGGGAGCAGTGGGTCCCTCAGCTTCTTCTGAATCTGCAGAATTAGATCCATCCCCCCCATACACAAATATATGCAGCTTCTGTGATTTCTGGCAATGGCCCTCCACCCCACTCGTGAAGTAATAATTCCCCCCCTTTGTGACGTTGAACAGTGAGTTTCCGTCGTTCATGCTCAGGATTGGGTCCTTCAGATCGCACGCGTCGAACGCTTCCTTTTTCACCCGGATCACCGAGTCCTGACTCGGCGGGTACAGAAAAACTGCACACGGATATTATAAATGTTGGGCAAAATGTTGGGCGACTGAAAATGTGTGAGAGTAACTTACAGATGGAGTCTCCGGCGGTGAGATTGTTAAACTGGGCCCATTTGGTGTAGACTTGTGGATTGGAGGAAGAGGGAATGCTCCATCCGTGCAAATCGCCTACTTTGTAAATGCTGCTGCTGCATAAGATGATTTGGACCAATAAAATGATCAGGAGAAAGACAAACCATATTTGGCATCTTGAACTCTCCATTTGTTTCCCAAAATCTACAGAGGAAATTAAGAAAGAAGACGGCATATATAAATGTTGTCACCGACAGCCACCCCCCCATTTGACTGGAATAGCCCTCAATTCAAGCCTATATTTCGCTTGGGTGCTATAGGGTAATAGAGGAAATTCAAAAAAGTAATTGTTTATTTATTGACAAACACACATATAAAAAAAATTGCCCGTCAATAACTCGTTACTCCCCTGCCGTCACCTACAAATTTACACAATACTATAAAATAATATTCTTGCCCTTCCACTACAAGCCGCTCATGTTGTCATTTCGTCCATTCTACTATATATTGTGCATTGTTTTTTTATCTTTATTAAAAATTACTATTTATTTTTTTACTATTATTTTCAATATTTTTTACACTATTTTCATTACTTTTTCACTTTTCTCCAGCACATCACTTATATTTTTTTACTTTTTTCATTATATCACTTATACTTTTTCATCACACCACTTATATCTTTTCACTTTTACCTTAATTCGTGTGTCCAAAAGCAACGAGCAACTTTTAACGGGACAAAGGGAGCACATTTTTTAGAAAAATTAATTTAATATATAAAATCGTAATATATAAGTAAAAATATGTACTCCCTCCGTCCCAGACCAATTTGCACACTTTCCATTTTGGATTGTCCCAAACCAATTTTGCACACTACTTAAAAGGGAAACATTGATTTGAGTGCACACTCACAAAACTTTCCACACATTTACCCATACACCACTACTTTATTTAAAAAAATACATTTTCCTTAAACTGTATGTCATCCCAGGGGTGCAAATACCCCTGGGACGGAGGGAGTATATTTTTGTAACTTTGCATGTCAATCAATAATTTCTTTTCTAACAGTGTATAAATTTATGTGGAACACCAAAATAAAAAAAATGTACAGTATAACATAAACTAAAGAAAGTTCGATGATTCTAATTTTATCAGCCTTAATTATGTGGATATTTTCAAAATAAATTGTACAAGGGCAGAGTATAAAGTTTTGCTCCTCCAAAAAAAAAAAAAGAATATTTAATTTTATTTTTTAAATCGGACTTAGAGTTCATAATTTCACAACATAAAGTTCAAGTAAACTAAGTATATGCTATGACCGATTAAAATTATAAAGTTGAAGATTTTTTTTCAATCAACTCTTAATAAATGAAATATTTTACACCTTTTTTATAAATTCAGATTTTAAGATAAGATAAAATAATTCCACACGTATAAGTTCAAACTTGTAATGAGGTGCCATATTTCGACTCTCACACTGATACAATCAATTCACTACCGCACTAGGTTTCGAACAACTCAAACAATCAATAGGTTTCACAATCCATTGTCCTAATTAAAGAAATAGTACTAGTTTTAATGGACAAAATAAGAAATGAAGTCAATTATTTGAATAAGTTAAGCATAGCACATGGAGGAGGTTCAATAAACAGGATGCAGCTGGCAGCATAACATAACATGGGTGCATGTACAAAAGAAATGACTTATACAACTAGTATAATATTCCCACATATAAATAGTGACAATGATGATATAAATTCCTTTTCAAACAGGTCTCATTAATTTTACCCATAAAGTTGATTGACTCGAGAGTTTTAATGCCATGCCATGCCATGCCATGTGGTTGTGTACATTAGTTGCAGGTGAATTTATTTATTTATTTAAAGATGTTTTCGGAACATCTTGTCAAGTTAGGACGGGAAAAAAATCTTTATCAAAATAAAGTCAATTTAGGATTGGATTTCAGTCGAATGCCACAATAAAAAAAATTCTTTACCAAAATAAAAGTCAATTATATAATTTTTTTCTCCTCAATCAACTAGGAATCTGATATAATTTCAGACTATATATCATGTGTGTGTATATATATGCATTACCCCCTGCAAATTCATATATATTAATTGTATCATTATATATGAACACAAATGTGTTACTCTATGAATCTTAAATAGCCTTGGAGGGAATATTCCTTTATTCAATACAAAATATCAAAACAATGAATATTCATTTAAATTGAAAGGAAGAAGACCTATTATCTAACACAGCTAGCTTGCACTAATAGAAGAATACAACGACAAATATATAGTAACAAATCCAAACATTAATTTAGCAATAAAACCAAGTTGGTGTCACGAATTTTAAGATGCGATACATTTCGTATATAGTCAGCTTATTTCAATTAATTCACGCTCACCTAAAACGAAAAAAATAAAAAAAAAAGGGAGAACATCTTAGTGAATTAATACTTGCGACTTTACTACTATGGTCAGATCTGGGCAGTGAAGATGAATTGATGAAATGCCAGAGTAACACAAACATCATTGTCACAACAAAGTTTTGAATGTAAATAATTTATGATAAGTAATTTTAAATATCAAATATTTAATTATGAACATTAAAATTTTTATGAAAAAATTTATAGAATAATTAAAAAGATATTACTAATTACAAATTAATTTTGTACGAATAAAAAATATTTTTTTACGCAAAATTTTTTGTACTTTTGTACAAACATTTTGAACCAAATTTGTAAATATGAACACTTTTTTTAAATCAATATGTAAATGTCCCAAATTTCGTGCATGTTTGCAATCTCTAGTAAAATAAAAAATGTGATATTAAGTAATTTTAGCTTCTCATCAAATCAACTAGTATTATTTTCAAAAAAAAATGCTTCTAAAAAGGATATTATATAGAAATTAAAAGATAAAAATTATTGTTTGACCAAAAATAGTAATAAGCACTCAAAATAGTTGTTGAAAACATGTTTTAAATTTTTTTTTTTAGACAAAAAGTACTTTTACCTTTTATTTTGAGTTTGTAAATAGGGACTTCATTAGATTCATAAAAATTTGGAATCAATTATATTATATTATAATTATTACATATTTTATTAACCTCAATTTTTAATATTCTTAACTAAATATTTAATACTTTAAAATATTTTTTTAATAATAAATTATTAAAACCTACTCAATCATCACCAGTGTTACAACATAAATTCAACACAAATTAAGGCAAACAATATTTCAATTTTCCAACCCCATTTTTAACTACTCACGAATCTGATTTTTGGCCATAACTTTATCTCTTATATTTAAGAGTTTTTATTCATTTTACGTGCATCCCTCACAATCTTCTATTTTGAAATTCTAAAATTATATTACTTATACAGTTATAAATTAATATATTCTAATTTTAATTTTAATTTAATTTGCATACTGTTTTTAATTAAATTAAAAGTTAGTTTTTTTAACCACCCACTAATCTTATCTATTTTAAATAACTTCTTTTCTCATCTCATTCGACATTTTCATACTAAATTCTAATTTTGAGGACTTCGTCAAGCAAATGGTTTTCTAATTTTTTTTTTAAATTTTCTTCTTTTAAAAAAAAATCATTTTACAGTTAAGTATTGCTAAATATTCAATTGCCGACGGTTTTTCTTTCTCTTTTTAAAATTAATTTTGCAGTATTTCTTCTTTTTTGTAAATAAAAAAAATACAGTTACTTAATTACTAATTTTTTTAATTTTCTTATATTTCTCAATGCCTGGATTGAATATTCAATCTCGCCAAAAGCAACATACAAATTTTAATTCGGAGTTGTTAAATATAAATTTAACCGCACCGTATTTTTTCCTTTGGTTCAATTTGATGTTAAATTGGAAATATTATTGAGGATAACATCTCCCTATGTCAAAGAGATAGGGAAAAAGTGAGAGTGGGAAGAAGAGATAGGCAGCGGCACAGGGGAGAGGCGCTCTTCTGCTGCCACTGACGGAAGGACGGGCGCTGCACGGCAACGACCCAGAGAAGAGGCGCTCCCTTGTCGCCACCATCGGGATGAATTCTAGATGACGCAGAGATGGACCAACGTCGATGTTTTTCAGATTGTCTGCCTAGGGGCGCACGGATCTGCCTCTCTCGCGCGGCGGGGTGACGGGCAGTGGGCGCACAGATCGGACTAGGGGCGCTTCCATGACCGCCAATGGAGGTGGAGGCGGCGAGGCGACAGCCACCAAACGGCGTACCTGATTGAGGAGTACGAAGCGAATTAGTGGCGTAATAGACCTGGGTGTCGCAAAATGGCGATGAGCGAGTGGGGCAGAAAGAGAGGCGGAACCCGTCGCATTTGAAACGACATCGATCTGGAGGGAAAAGATCAGGCCGGTGACTCACTCCTATACCTGATCAGACTGAAGATGCCCTAAATCGGGCCGGTGATGCCTCCGCGACACCTCAGCCGTCCAGAACGGGGCTGGCTTCACCGGCGACGCTCAATCGTTTTCTACCTCGCGTACAACGGCACCCCCATGCTCGGATCATGGTTACAATTTTTGGTATATTTTTTGGATTTTTTTATTATTTTTCCTGAAATTATTTGAAATTTTGAAAAATGTAATTGGTGATTTTTAGGCTGGGAATTTTTTAAGTGTTGGAAGAATTTGTTAATGATATGTTTATGTGGCTGATTATATCCTTGAATTCTTCCAAACAATAATCAAAGTTGGATTAGAGGTAGCATTGATAGAGAGAGGAAGTAGAAAGAGACTTGTTGTTGGTTAAAATGTGCTTAGAGAGAGAAAATCATATACAAGAGACTTATATATAGTTTTGCATGTGATGAGGTGGCATGTATTAAGCTTATGTAGCTTAATTATCTGAAAAGTGTCCTTAACATTTGTCACTTTGCTATCTCTCATGTACTAATTACACTACTCTTACCTACTACATTACTATTGGCTACCTACTAAGCTAATGCTCCTACTTCGGATAGGGACGAGCTTCCTTGCCTTATACTATTCCGTGGTCCAATGCTTGTAGTAGGGGATGATCTTTTGTCTCCAGTTCTGGGCGAGCTCCTTCTCTCTCTGTTGTGCTGACTGATCAAAGGATGACGACGTGGCTCTGGCCACCTGGGGCGAGCTATGGGTGAACTATTGTCAATTCTCTCATATGAGCTCGCTTTAGCTCGCCTATTAACATTAAGTTTTACATTTTATGGAGTATTTGAGTGTTTAGATTTTTCTAATATTTTCTCACAGATAGAGATGTTAAACGGGCTGACTCTAACTCTACAGGGCCAGGCCTACAGAGCTGCGGGCCTAAACGGTCCCGGGCCTTAGCGATTTATCCTTAATGGGCCACTAATTGTCGGGACTTAACCCTAACTCTAGCGGTCCGCGGGCTAAATAGGCCACTAACGGGCTCGGGGTAGAAAAAATTAAAATTTAATATAAAATAGAACTAATAATTTAATAACTAAAATTCACACATCCATAAGTTCACACATTCATAAAGTTCACACATTCATAAGTTCACACATCCATAAGTTCACACATTAATAACATAATCCAAAAAAATTCACACATCCATAAAATTCACACATTAACAACTAAAATTTAATAAATATCTTGATAAAAATCCTACTTGAAGTCGAAGAACATATGTTAATGTACTTGATAGCTAACTTATTTACTATTTTTAATCTGTAGTTAATAACGAATTAGTAATTAATAATTAATAAAAGTAATTAATTAGCTATTTATAAATTATTAGTTTACATAAGTGAAGTGAGGGAAGAGAATTGGGCTTTGGCCACAGCCCACAGGCCAGACGACATGGCCCACACCACCACAGGCCCACAACCACTTTGCAATTTAATGAATTTATATTATATATTAATTTAATTAAAAAAATTGGGCTACCGGGCCAGCTCGGAAAATCCGTGGGCTAACCGGTTCGAGCCAGAAAGGCCCGATTTTATACGGGCCGCCATATGCTCGAACCTAACCCTGAAAATTACAGGGTTAAATGGGTCGGGCCGCCAGCCCGCGACCCGTTTAACATCTCTAGTCACAGATTTGTAAAATTGTAATTATCTTATACTTTTTTAATAAAAATTTTACGATTAAGCCAAATTTTCTATAGCAGTTTGGACATAAATTAATAAGGTTGTTCGTTTACATAGAAATTAATTGAAAAAAAATTATGAATGCTTTCATCTGCGTTGATGTTGGCTACGAAATAATAGGAATTTATTGATGACCTTAATTTTTACGTAGTGAAGGATGGATATCTAGTTATATGCGCTTGAATTGTACTCCCTCCGTCCCAGACCAATTTGCACACTTTCCATTTTGGGTTGTCCCAAACCAATTTGCATACTATTTAAAAGGGAAACATCGATTTGCATGCACACTCACAAAACTTTCCACACACTTACCCATACACCGCTATTTTTAAAAAAATATATTTTCCTTAAACCGTGTGTCATCCCCAGGGGTGCAAATAGCCCTGGGACGGAGGGAGTATTATAGTAACTATTTTCATGAGAGCTAAGGAATTCTTATTAATTTTTTCCAAGTTAAAAGGTAAAGATTTGAAAGCAGACATTTAGTTTTATGATTTCATTTGTCTGAAGTAGTATTTATTTATTTGGTTCATTTAAATTGCTTATATTTTGTAATGTAGAATTATACTATTTTAAATTGTAATGTAATACCAATTTAATTATTGCTTCTCATGTTTTGTATTTATTTAGAGGCAATAATGTTCCTAAAACTCTTAGGGCTCATTTGGTTCGTAAGATAAAAGTATCTATCCGTCAAAATCATACATGTTTTTTGCGGATAGATATTTTTATCTTACGAACCAAACATACCCTTAATTGATATTTTTAAAATTTTTGTTTTAGTGTAATGATGATACATACCATGTAAATTATATTTTATTTTAATGCAACATGAATTTGGATAGTATATTTTATTATATAAATCTTTTATTAATATTGCAAATTTTGCAAATTTATTCAAAATTTCATTTGTATGAATTTATAACAAAAATCGTGCATTTCTTAATGCTTTAAATCATAAAATTGTATATACTCACTCAAATCCTACAAATTATATTTCATCTATCTCACAGGAATATACATACTTTCCTTATTTGGACGTTTCACACAAATTTGCACACTACTAAAAAAATATTGAATTACTTACACACAAACTTATACACATATTTATCCATATGTCACCGCTTCATATATAAAATATATTTTTCTTAAAAAATGTGTTGTTCCGTAGGGTGCAAATTCTTAGTGGACGGGAATAATAAATTTAAAAATAAATATAATAGCATATTATTTCAAAATAATTATTTAAAAATTATATTTACCCGGGTTTTGTATTAGTTCTAATATAATTAGATTTAAATTATATAATTAATTTACCAAATACTCAAAAAAAAAAATGAATATCCGAAGTAGTAGTTGATTTATTATCGACAAAAGTAGGCCTAGATGGAAAACCTTTTATTTCTCCTCACCATTTTCATTGGACCTCTGCTCCTCCGCCAAACCCATCTTGAATTTCCTCACATCCTCCACCGCCGCACTTCTAAACAATCCGACATCCGCCCCTCCCAACACCATGTGGTACCCTCTCCGCAGCAAGTCCTCCGCCCCGTTGTGCGGCGTCACCACCCCCGACAAATAGGCGGCGCCCCCTTTCAGCACCGCCTTCTCCACCCCAACCAACACCTCCTTCACCCTCTTGTGCCCTGGGTCCGACAAATACCCCAGGCTCGCGCTCAGATCCCGCGGCCCTATTTGAATGCAGTCCACCCCCTCCACGCCGGAGATCTCGCCGATATTCTTCACGCCTTCCTCGGACTCCACCTGGCACATGATGAGCAGTTGTTCTTCGTAATTTTTTAAATAATCTGCGTCGATGCCGTAGTCGGAGGCCCGGACGATTGTGTGGGCCGACCCGCGGACGCCCTTGGGAGGGAATCGGCAATACGACACAGCTGCTTTGGCGGATTCTGCGCCGTCGATCATTGGGAACATGATGCCCTGCGGGCCGAGATCTAGGGCCTTTTTGGCCCACGCGGCGGAGGACTCCGGGACGCGGAGGATAGCGGCGGTATTGGAGGCGGCGAGGGCGTGGAGGCAATGGAGTGCGTCGGAGATTCCTCCGTGGCCGTGCTCCATGTCCACCACCGCGAAATCGTAGCCTGCGAGGCCCGCGATTTCGGCAATCGTTGGGGAGAAGGTGAGGAGGAAGATTCCGTATAGGGTTTCGCCATTATTGAGGCGAGACTTGAGCGTCGGTGGAGGAGAGATGGCTGCGATTGATTTTCTGAAAATGGAGGAAGAGATGGACGCGGCCATTACTGAAATTACTGAGCTTATGAATTGGGGTGAAATTGAAATGGGGAAGATAATCACTATTCCAACTTATATTTTTAATTAGTGAAAAGATAAATTATCATTGAATTAATATATTTAATATACTTTAAATAGTATTAATTGATATTAATATTTAATTAAAATATCATTAAAATTCATCCTTAATAGCTGTGTAAAGATTTAAAATATATACATTCCATCTATAACTCAAATGATACAAACTTGGTATTTTATAATTAAGAAAAAATAATTTTCATAATTATACAATTTTATAATTAAGGAAAAAATAAATTAATATTTTGTACTATTGATTTCAATCTTGACACATTTTCAAAATGTTGTTCCCTTCTTTACGTATAGAAATTTTAATATGGACTCATTAAGGTTTTATGTAATATTCGTACTCTTGAGTATTTTCAATTAGACAATTATCATATGGCAATGTAATATCTTAAACCAATAGTATAAGTTACAAAGTAAAAAAATATAAGACTAATACTTTTAATATTTTTTATGTGATCATAAAAAAAGTCATGATATAAGAAATGGTTTTTATATTAATCCTACTTAATTTAAACGTTGTAATAATTTTTCTCTCCAGTAATTATCATGGATGTAAATGACGGTCGCCGAGACCGTCTAGGTGACCGCCTAGGTGCTTGAAGATCCTGGATCGCCGATGCCAAGATCAAATCGCCGTAAAAAATCCGTCAACACATTTGGCACTGCCGATGCCTTCTTGGCACCGCCTAAATGACCATTACTCTTATTTTTTAATTTTTATTTCAACTTAAAAGTTAGAACTAAAATTAACAAATAAAAAATAATTTACTAAATTACTAAAAAATAAAAATTTAATTGAACTACTTCATATTTATTCGCTCTATGTATTATTACTATTTTTGTGTTTCATTTAAAAGTTGGACAATGTTGTATTATGATAGTTTTTAACATTTTGTTGACTTTTTACATTTTGAGATAGTTATTAATTATGTTTTAAATTTATAATGTATATTTTTATTAATATATGTTTAGAAAAAAATTAATACTAATAAATTTTTTAAAAAAAAATAGAAAAACCTTGACACCGTCTAGGCGGTCTTGCTGCTTGGCGGCACTCGACCGTCCGACGACCGTCAAGCGTCATTTGCACCCTTGGTAATTATCGAAGTTATGCTTATATATCAATCCACAAATTATAAGATTCTCTTTATTTTTTTAAAATCAAGGAATATACATATTCCATTAAAACATTAGGGTAAAAATAGAGCAACACTTGTGTAGAAATATTCATTTTTTAAAAATTTGCGGTTCTTAACCGGGTCAGATCGGATTTGGATATTTTTTTTCCAAAATTCGCGCAACTTGTAGTTCAAGATTTTTTCGCTCCCAGACATGTTACAATTTGGGCAAATGTGTGTTACTATTAGTTAAAATCTATGTTACTAATTCATAAAAAATTAATTTTTTGTAATTTTCAAGTAACTATAAGGAAAATATGTATTTTTGCAAGAATAAATATGGTTACTTAATTTATTTTTTATTCTCTTTGTTGATTAATGTTGAGAGTATGTTGTTCATGTACTAATACATTTTTTAATACCTTACATATGTTATATAAAGTACAATATATATTTTTCTAAGGACAAATAAATATTTATATATACAGTAACACACATTTACTCTAATTGTAACACACATTTGCAGTAACACACATTTATTTTAATTGTAACACACATTTTACTCTAAATGTAACATACATTTGTAGTAAAACACATTTACTATAATTGTAACATACATTTGCAATAACACACATTTACTCTAATTGTAGCACATATTTGCTCCACATTTTGTGTTATTATATGAGCAAACATGTGTTATTATATGAAGAAAAAAAATTGTTAAGAACAAATATGTGTTACACATACAATGTAACACATGTACGTATTATACTGTATAAAAAATATTAATTTCTACAAAAACAAATTAATGTTTAAAAAACAATTTTTTGTGTAATTGTAACACCCATTTTGCCTTAAAGTAACATACATTTGCCCAAATTGTAACATATTTGGGAACGAAAAAAAAACTAAAAATACAAGTTGCGCGAATTTTGAAAAAAAATATCCAAACTCGGCCCGACCCGGTTTAGACCCATAAATTTACAAAAAATGGGTATTTGTATGTTAGAAATTTGTATATAAGTTTTTTTCCAAAATTAAACATATGTGATCCTTTAGATAATTTTTTATTGTGTAACTTTTTTTTATCATTGTACTTAGTGGGAATGTCAAAATAAGAATTATAATTTTTTATAATCTATAAAATGAGGATTATATTTTTCTTTGTTATCAATTTAAAAATCGTAACTTCAAAAAATAGCAAATTGAGCTTAAATCATTATAAATTAAATCAATATGGACTTAAATTCAGCGTGATGATAAGTAAAATTGGACCAATTAGTCCTATTTAGATAGATTTCGCCTCAAATTTAAGAAGTACAATATTATTAATGTTGGAGCAAGAATAAATTTTTTTATTTTATTTTTGTATTCTTTTGCTAAATTGAACTGCGACATAATATAATCATATTGTACCGAAGATTTATTTTTTTATGTTATTAAGATTATAGCATTAAGGATTAAGGATACTTGCCGCGTCAGAAAATTTCCTCATCTTTATTGAGACTAAATCAAAGGAAACATTTCTTTTTTATCGTATTAGTTATTTTTTCTCTGTGAAAAGAAATATCTGTAAGTCTCTTGTGCATCAGCTACACGGTGCAACTCAAGTTCATTTTTTAAAAATTACACAATTTATTACTGAAAAGTTGCACAAATTATTACTGAAAAATTACACTATGAAAGATACACTTTTCAGCAATAACATGTGTAACTTTTCAGTAATATTTTGCGTAACTTTTAAAAAATGAACTTGAATTGCATCGTGTAATTGGTGCATACAAGACTAATCCATTTCGTTATATAATTAATGTAAATTTAATACTCCCTCCGTCCCGCTATAAGTTGCTCGTTGCTTTTGGGCACATGAATTGAGGTAAAAGTATAAAAGTATAAGTGATGTGATGGAAAAAGTGAAAAAATATAAGTGATGTGATAGAGAAAAGTGAAAAAGTAATGTAAATAGTGTATAAAATATTAAAAATAATAATAAAGATGTGAATAGTAGTTTCCAAAAAAAAGTAAAAAAAAACAAATGAGCAACATATAGTGAGACGGACGAAAATGACAATATGAGCAACTTATAGTGAGAAGGAGGGAGTAATACATTAATTATACCGTGTTATTTCTAAATGACAAATTGTAATCATATTTTGCTTAAATTCATGGGGCTATATTTTTTTATGTTAATCATCGAGAGTTTCAACAAGTGAAGTAATAACTTAACAATTTGCGTGAAGACATCACATGAAACAAATCGATGAAAAACAAAGTTGTATAAAGGATAAACTTGATGCATGTATTTGATTCCACTGCCATAATTCTTATGAAAAAAGTTATTTATTACTCCCTCCGTCTTTCTATAAGTTGTTCATTGCTTTTTTACCTTTTTTAAAAATTACTATTCACTTCTTTATTATTATTTTCAATACTTTTTACACTATTTTCATTACTTTTTCACTTTTCTCCATCACATCACTCACACTTTTTCACTTTTTCTATCACATCACTTATACTTTTTCACTTTTTCCATCACATCACTTATACTTTTTCATTTTTACCTTAATTCGTGTGCCCAAAAGCAACGAGCAACTTATAGAAATACGGAGGGAGTATTTTTATTCTGCGTCCTGTTGATAATGAATTTCATCTCCTATTCTTCCTGTTAGTTGTTGAGTACAAATTATGTTTTATATTTACAGATTCAGTTTTTGTTTTCATATTAAATTTAAATCAACAGAAAATTGTAGTATTACGAAATTGTGAAACTATGTTGAGAAATTCGATTTGTAATAAAAAAAAATATTATATTCATTTAATCATTAGTTATACAAAATTATTAATAAAATATATTATATATTAACGATGCGATTGTCTTGTAACTAAAAAGATAATTTATTTATTAAATGCGTCATTAATGTATCAAATTACTTTTTTTCAATTAAATGATTAAAGTATAGTAAATCACAGAATAAAGGTTAGCAGCAGAAAAAAAAAAAAAAAAAATGCACTCATGATAATACGCAGTGAAAACCAATGACTCACTTGGGTTGTCTTTAGCAGTGCCAATTCTTCGATACCAGAATTTAGCTGCAGTGCACCGGTCAGTGTGTTTCTCAGTTTCAAGCTTGATCCCTTTCAGACAAGATATCAAACATAATACAAATCATAAAATGACCAATTGCCTCTACATACACCTACATTGCATATAGAATAGCTTCCACCTAAACCCCAAGATTCAATCCAAAAGAATGAAATTGGAGGACACATTCAGGGTACCAGTCCTCAGGCTATTTTATCCAGAAAACCTCAATCAAAACTACCAACACTCACCATTTTATTTGATCAAATCTAATATTCTAAAAATCGCTAATCGCTCGTCGGTCGGACCACTAGGAACTAGGTGTGCTAGTCGAAAGTATCTAAACGATAAATATAATTAATTATTTATTAAATTGATAATACATAAAATAATAAAATAATAAAAAATATTAACATCACCACCTTTCAATATTAAGATTATAAGTAGAATGGCCTAGTCAGCCTAAAACGAAAGAAATGGGCCTAATTGGGAATGGCCTAGTTGGCTCTAGGCGCCGACTACTATCCCAAATGTTCTCTTTTGGCATTTTGGACCCCATATTCAAGTATATCTATAATTGCAGCAGTGACCTACGAAAGAATAATGAGAGCAATATCCCTTGGATCATAATATTCACAGTGAGAATTTAAACAGTTGTTCTTTCTCAAGTAACAAGTGGGGGCACCAGAAAGAACTCCGAAAGCAATTTCAACAGTCAAACACTATGTTGCCCAATTAGATGCAGATCCCATGTTGTTTGCATGGGGGACAATAAACAGAAACATAAAACACATTGGCAAACAGCAGAAGGAAAAGAAAATAGAAGAAAGAAGAACTATTACCAAGGGAGTTTCCCCTTGTCCTTCATCATCCAAAACATGACCAGTTGAGTAAGAGAGAATAAAGTTCTTCACCAAAGATTCCTTTGGATCACTTAGGCTCCTGCCCTACTTTTAGTATTGTCATATGAGAATTCAAAGTTCTTTATGCATCACAAAAGCTCTGGAAATATGAATAATAAGGAGTGATCTACCTAAACTTTATTCAAAGAAATTATAAAGAAACAAAGAAATTTAAGAGAAGTTATGAAGATGAAAATTTTCTTTTTTTAAGGAATGGTGCTATAAGATCAAACATAAGAGTTGCCTGATATCATTATTTTGGAGAAGCCAACCTGAGAAATTATCTAGCCGCGGGCTGAACGAAAAAGGAATTCAAAAGTTTCCAATGAAGATTTAGCGGGTGCTTGTCTTGCAAATATTGAGAACATATCCAACTAAAAGATGACAACAGATGACATAGCAACGTTCACCTAAAGAACCAGGTTCATTAGCACATTGTCTCCTCATTTCTGCCACATGATCTTTTTTAAAACAGGCGCTGCATTCAAGTTACTTATTACACATCTTTTTTTTTTATTGCTTATATAGCTTAGGGGTGAGAGATCCCTACAAGATTGTAAGTAATTGAATTACTAAAATATCATCAATTCCTAGCTACATCCAACAAGGATAACCCCTTAATTCTGGCTTACCTAAGAGGAAAAAATAACTTCAGTCAATTAATACTTGCCGATTTTACTACTATGGTCATATCAGAATCTGGGCAGTGAAACTGTGAAGATTGGGAACAAAATAAATGAACTGATGAAAGGCCAGAGTGATCTTTTCATTCTTCTACATATCATCATCATCACTAGAGTTACAACATAACTTCAGCACAAAGGCAAACATTATTTCAATTTTCCATTCCCATTTTTAACTACCCTTGTATCTGCTTTTTGGCCAGATACAGTGTAGTTAGATGCTTCAGACTATAAAATAAAAGATTCACATCATTCTCTATATACGTACGAGTATCACGAGCAACAAGGCACCAACAACTATTAACAATTCAGAGAACTTGAACCAATAGCTTCCACAATATATCAATCTACCAAATATTCAAAAACGAAAAAAATCATATCAGCTTATACACATTCTAATTGTGCAGCATACAACCTCAAGGATAAGTGCAGGCATATTTGCATTTAATCAAAACCTAAATCCTCCAATTCGTAACAGAACCATCTGTTTCACCAAGAACTGAACTTGCTTTGGCAATTAAATAGTGCTTCAGCTCAACAGATTAGTAGATTACCCAAATCCAGTACAAAAACATTGGTGGGTTCTCACATTGCCCCCCGCCCCCCCCAATGCTCCAATAACTATGTAAAATCTAAGCTTCCCCCATGATAAAACATAGAACTAATGTCACTTTACAAACAAAAAATGAAGCTCTTGCAATTAATTAGGATATTGATTACTTAAAAGCCGGCCATGGAAGTGAGACTTTCTGGAGCTGCTGATTAGTGATTTCCAACCAGAAATAGTTCCATTATCCGAAAATATCTTCAGGGGCGCCGTCAGAATATTTCATAGAGCAAGAGAGAAAGAGAGCACCGGGAGTAGAGAGACAGAGAGTGCAGGGAGTAGTGAGATGTGAGGAAAATGGCTTTTTTATTCCAAGTCAAATTGGGATAATTTTAGCAGATCTATTTCCATGAAAATTTTCATAGAACTCCTTGACAATACATAAGAAATAAAATAAGGATGGAGAATTTAGTTCATCACTCCACCCATCCTAAACATATGGCTCCATTTGCATAAAGAAATTTGATTCCCAATAGATTTGAAATGAATGCCCACTCCGTCCAAATAACCTAATAACACTTCCTATGAAGTCAATATTGTTGAATTAAACATAAGTACCTAAAAGTTAAGCTCAGATATAAGCACATTGAAATAGCTCAACATTGAGCTCGATCAAATTGGAAACGGCCGAGTTTCAAAGTTTCTTTCCAAGATCACGCCCAACACAAAGCCATTTTCATTTGGAGAGATTTTGGTGGTGATGTGAAAAGAAATTCCATATTGCTTTCGGCAGTCCCACCACAATTGCATATAAAAGCAAACATATTATGAAAAGCAAGTAAAAGATGAGATATTGAAGATAGATGATTTATTATCCAGAAAAGTAGGTGTACATGGAAAACCTTTATTCGCTCCAGTATTTCTCATCTTCAGCAACTGTAGCACTTTCCTTCTCCTCATCGGACCTTTGTTCCGCCAAACTCGTTTTGAATTTCCTCACATCCTCCACTGCCGCGCTTCTAAACATTCCTAGGTCTGTCGCTCCCGACACCATGTGGTACCCTCTCCGCCGCAAGTCATCCGCCCCGTCATGCGGCATCACGAACCCCGACAAATAGGCGGCGCCCCCTTTCAGCACCGCCTTCTCCGCCCCACGCAACACCTCCTTCACCTTCTTGTGCCCTGGGTCCCACAAGTACCCCATGCTCGCGCTCAAATCCAGCGGCCCCATTTGTATGCAGTCCACCCCATCGACACCGGAAATCTCGTCGATTTTCTTCACGCCTTCCTCGGACTCCACCTGGCACATGATGAGCAGTTCCTCTTCGTAATTAGTTAAATAGCCTGCGTCGATGCCGTAGTCGGAGGCCCGGACGATTGTGTGGGCCGACCCGCGGACGCCGTTGGGAGGGAATCGGCAATACGAGACGGCTTTTTTGGCGGACTTCGGGCTGTCGATCATTGGGAACATGATGCCCTGCGGGCCGAGATCTAGAGCCTTTTTGGCCCACGCGGCGGAGGACTCCGGGAGGCGGAGGATAGCGGCGGTATTGGAGGCAGCGAGGGCGTGGAGGCAGGGGAGCGCGTCGGAGATTCCTCCGTGACCGTGCTCCATGTCCACTACTGCGAAGTCGTAACCTGCGAGGCCGGCGATTTCGGCAATCGTTGGGGAGAAAGTGAGGAGAAAGATTCCGTATAGGGTCTCGCCATTCTTGAGGCGGGATTTGAGCGTCTGTGGAGAAGAAACGGCTGCGACGGCGGTGGAGGTGGTGGATGATTGAAGTGCTACGGGCCTGTGATTAGAGGATCGGGTTAGGGTTCGAATTTGGGAGTTTGGGAGTGGGAATGATATTCGGGAATTGAGGTTGGAGCAAGCATAAACTGAATTTCTGAGAGTGGAAAGCGAAGAGGAAGAAGAGATAGAGGGGGGCTGCGCCGGTGAGATGGATGCCGCCATTACTGAAATTAGTGAGCTTATGGAGTATATGGATAAGTTGGAAATGGTTTGGGAATTGGGACTCTAGATACCCTGCTAATCGACACCTATACGCAAAGTATTATGTGAATATACGGTGAATGATGATAAATGAGGACCAAATCTCTTATGCATCAGTTACATGGTGTAATTTAAGTTTATTTTTTAAAAATTTAAAATAAAATATTAATAAAAAATTACACATATTATTACTGAAAAGTTAAACTGTAAAAGATATATTTTTTAGTAATAACATGTGTAACTTTTCAGTAGTATTTTGTTTAATTTATAACAAATGAACTTGAGTTGCACCGTGTAATTGGTGCATACAAGATTAATCATATATTTAGTATCGCATGTTGTCTACACTGCTAATTCACAATACAGGCCGCATTGTTTTTGATAATCGGTTGAATCGGTCGGACCGTGAACCGGCCATAGAACCAGTCCGATTGCCCCCTGAAAACCGTTTTTACGGTTCAACCGGAAAAAATCGATCAAAACCGGTTTAACCGGTCTACTTTTATATTTTAATTTTTTTTATAATTCTTTTATTAAATTAAATCGTAAAACATGTCTCAATCTCAAAATTAATTTATTCTACAATTTATATATTTTAAATTTTCATAATAATATTTTAATTTGAGATTTTACTTATACATGAATTATGAAAAATATCATGGATTATAATCTGGTATTATACCTTGAGCTATTTTGAATATTTTAATTTTGATTGTATGTGATTCTATTATTTTATTTCAATATGTGACATATAATTTAATAAAATTTTACATGAGAATATTTAATTTGTTTTATTTTTAATATAACATATATAATATTTAAAAATGTAAGTTAAAATAAATTTAACGGTTAGACCGCCGGTCCAACCGGTTGGACCGGTTGAACCGTGAACCGATGCTCTATCCGGTTTAGTCACCGGTCCGATTATGAAAACACTCAGGGTTAATTCATATAGAGTAAAACTTTATATATAAGTGTTTAAGGGTGGAGTAAATATGAAATATTAGTATACTATGTTTATCATACTGAAAAATATTAAATTTATTGAAATTTTAGAATACTAAAAATTTTGATACGGTATGATATTGTATCATAATTTTCAGTACATTATCAGTATTGGATTTTTAAAATTTTCAGTATGATAATTTAATATTAATATTTAATTTATTTTATAAATAATTAATTAAAATTATATTTCAATTATTTCGGTAAGTACCGATATAGACCTGTATGGTGGTATATATCGGTATGATCGGTATACCGATGTAATTGGTATTCGGTATGGACTAGTATATCGAAATATCGGCGGCACGATATACCAAAATTTTCGGTACAGTATACGGTATGTATATTTTATGGCAAAAATTTGTCTCGAGTTCATCAATTATCAATGTCATGTGTGTACATTATTACTGTTATGCATATACATTATCACTGTCCAAATATCAAGTGCATTTTTATAATAGTGATAGTACATATGAATAACTGTGATAGTGATTATACATAATAGTGATACGAGTTCACAAGAGACCTACTCATTTTTTATATGCCGAAAAATTTGGTACGGATCGGTATGCAAACAAGCATACGGAAAATTTCGATACGTTATGGCCGGTACTTGTACGGTATGTCAGCCCTAATAGTACTATATTATTTATTTTTATAATAATTATATTTCAAAATAAGTGTTATAAATGGCGGTCGTTTAGGCGTTTGGCGGCACTCGATCACTGACGTCTAGGCCAAATTATTAAGAAAATTGGGTAACACATTTGGTGGCACGGAGGCCATCAAGGCGATTATTACTCTTTATTTTTATTTTTTTCAGGTTAAAAATGAAAATAAAAATTAAAAAATAGAAATTAAATTACTTAAAAATATAAACTTAAATGAACTCTCAAATAAGTTATTCATATTATATATTTTGCTATTTTTGTGTTACAATTAGAAATTGAATAATGTCGTATTATGATAGTTTTTAATATTTTGTTGACTTATTATATTTTATTAAAAATGTATTTAATTATTAATTATGTTTTAAATTTATATTTATCATGTATATTTTACAAAATTAATATTAGTGGAAAAAAATTAATACGTGCATTTTTATTAATATATATATTTTACTAAAAATTAACATTAGTAGAAAAAAATTTTAAAAAGAAAAAATCTTGACACCGCTTAAACAGTCTAAGCGCTTAGGCAGCAGACCGTCAAAATGGGTTGAGCCCGTTGGGCCAGTCCGCCCCGCCATAATAAAATGAGGGTTGGGTCAAACATTTTTAAGCCCGTATGGAAGCAGGCCTAGACGGGCTAGCCCATTTGGGTCGCGGGCTAGGCGGGACGGGCCAAGGGTTGGTGCGGGCCAACCCGTCAGTTTTTATTTATTATATATGTGTATTTATACATTAATACATGTATTATATATAATATTTTTTTAATTAATTCTTAAATTTATAATTTTTTATTTATTTCTTAATTTCTTTTCAATAAAAAAAATAAATCGTCGTTGTCCTCCCACCAAAAGAAAAACAACAAATCTAGTAGCTAAGCTTCAAAACTCAGCCATGGTAGTTAATAACGGTGCCACTTTACGCAGTCTTCCGGCTCCGGCGTAGTCAATCGCCGCCGCCGAGATGATTTTAATAATGTAATGATTGATGAATTTTGAGTGATTTTATTATTTGTGCTAAGTTTATATCTTCAAAATACTAAATTATTTTGTGAATTTTATTTTATAAAATGAGATTATTATTATATTTGACGAACTTTACGTTAAGCGACTTGTGACTCGCGTGGTGAGATCTTAGTTTTAAATTAATTATGTGATTTTATTTAATAAATTTAGTTGAAGGAATAATTCATAATTATTTATATTTTTTAAGAAAAATTGGGATGGTCCGCCAAAGCCCGCAACCCGCCATCAAATGAGTTGGGTTGGAGTTTTTGCGGCCCGTCATATTTTCAGCCCGCCTCACCCTGTCAAAAGGCGGACTTTTGCGGGATTAGGCTCGCCCCGCCCCGCCGGCCCGTTTTGACAGCTCTAGCACTCGACCATTCAACGACTACCACCGCCAAGAGTCATTTGCACTCTTACTCAAAATACTTAAAATTAAATTGCTATTTACTATAAAATTACATATTTATAAAATTTACTTACATGATACTTTGCCAATAATTATTAGTAAAATAAACTTATTCGAAAATGTATCCTGAAAATAGCAAGTCTGGTGAGTACAGGTTGATCGGACAGAAATTCAATGGGCCAGGATATTGGCACGGTCCAAAATAGGTAATATATAATCCGAATACCGAATGAATACAATACCTCTTGTTTAAATTTTTTTAAGGATGTCGTATTTACCATGTTGGCTAGTGCCAATAACATGAGCCGACAAAAATTCAATTGGGTGGGCTAATAGGTAATAGCCTAATACCAAGCCAGCCTAGCCGGGATAATATTACTAATTCAAGCAAAAAAAATATTCTGAATCAATTCTATAGTATTTCCAAGACTTGACAATTATACAAAATAAGGCATTCCATAATCCAATTTCAAATTGGAGGCATCCATGCATTGCAGTTAACTATAAAGGCCATTATGGCTAGCCACCTCAATTGCCATGTTCATCTTCACTCAAGATTTCTTGATCTTCTCGATGTTTTTGCGGAGCAGTCCAGTCCCGCATTTCATCTCTCTCACGTGCAGATGGCAAATTGTGGAAATCCTTTCTTTCCTCTCTCTGTTGAGCAAGATGAGATCAAACCTCATAAAAGCTAATAAACAACATTGTATGATTCAATCTTTGTCTCGGATCAGATGGCAAATACCTCTTCAGAAGTTTTACTGTTCTTCCTCGTTGATGATAGATGCTTTGCAGCCTCATTAAATAATTGGAAGCCCTGTATATCTCCATTTTTTATACTTGCTTCTAGCTGCCAAGAGAAGAGTTCATCGAATCAAGAATTGGAGTAGTACGCTACTGCAAATTTCCAAACACAAAAATCTTCCACCTGAACATGAATGATGCACAGGAGAATGCTAGTAACTGGCAGCCAGCTTTCCTCGGGGGATATTGATAGATTCGACCTATCAAAGATGATTCTAATCAGTCCAAGCAAACAACAAAAGCAGCTACGAAATCAGCATAACTGTGATGGAGCATCTCCCACGAACAAAGTATAACAACCATACACAAGTAATTTGGAAAATCAAGGCAGAAAACAATTTTTTTTAAAAATTGAATTCATACGACATTTGAAATTCTTTTTTTTTTTATGCTTCTATATTATACGTCTTTCTCGTCAGAGGTTGAATAGATCCTTAGATGAAGCATTGTTAGGCCAAAAACTTGGATACATTTGTGAAAATCAACTTTGATTGATTAGAACACCAAATGGAACACTTTCACAAAAATATCTTGCAGAATTGAGAAATGTGTAACCGACGGGCACTTTCTCGAAGCACCTTGAATGTGAAGGTACCAACTACCAATCATCACGGGAAAAGACATAAAAGAAGCTAGTGAGCATTAGCACTGATTTTACCCATTATGAAATCATACGAGTCCATTGGAAATAGGTTTGCATGTGTAAGCTTGAAATCTATAGGATGCTCAGTGAAAAGGTATGTTTAATACCCACAACTTATCTTTAAGACAGACTCCTTAGTAAAATCATCTCCCGTAAGCCAGATCAAAATTGATCACTTAGTTAGAAAGAAAATGTCAACCTCAATTAGCGGCAGGGATTGATTCCAGAGGCGGGCAGGGGGCGACTGCACCAGCAACCCCCTTGGAATTTTAATTTTTTTCACTTTTATCTAATGAAATTTTTTATCTGAACCCTTGATTTATAAGAATAAGCTCCCCTTAATTTGTAACTTAACAACCCATACAATGTTATAATATAAAGATTTCTGTTGAATGCACGTTACAAAAATATTCATTTAATTTATCTTTTACATTCTTGGTTGATGAGTACTGCTAAGGTTCATCTTGAGACAGTTTTATAAAGTAAACCAAGATTCATCAAAAACTAAGGAGCATGGAGCATACTTACTATGTTACAGAAGAGAGGAACTCGTATATTATGATCAGATCAAAGAGGCTTATAGAGTACTGAATAAGCCTAAGCCAAATAACTACAAACTCCTGTGAGAGAAACACAAAGTTCAAGGCATTCAAATATGCTAGTGAACATTGTAAGTAACAAACCTCACATAAGGAGCTAAGTAGACAATGGCATAAACAGCATAACGCCTCTTTCCAGAGTCCATCCAAGCAAACACCCAACTCTACAGAGATACCACAGAATCACAACACCATAAATGGAAACCAAAATAAGTCCATAAATGGAGAAAAGGAAAGGGGGCTACCATCCAATTGAAAAAGGGAATGAAGCTAATGATCCCCATAACCGCAAATCTGGCGTCGGTCGAATCAATTGGAGATTCGGACTCGACATCATCCGGCGGAGGAATCGCCGGAAAAATTAAGGAGTTCAGAATGCACGCGCCGATTGCCAGAGCCACCGGCGCGTCGGTCGAGAGTTCCGCCCTGCACCTGCCATTCCTCAAGCTCCCCTATATCAAAGCACACACCCAGAAAGGAACCACATAAGATACAGAAAAACAATATCAACAGCTATGAGAAGTTGTGTATATGCCAAAACCTGTTGTCGGAGTTTTTTGAGCTGGTTATATCTTGTACGTATAGGTTTGAGGGAAGGTTGATAGCGGGGTTTTAGGGAGAGGGAAACGGATGGAGATGAAGTGAGAGTGAGAGGGATCATTGAGTGGAGTTGGACGGTGGTCGCACCTAACATGCGCCGGAGGCGATGATCGGAGGTTTAGTGCTTTATACTACGCCTATATGATTATTTTATTCTTGAGGGTTGGGAGGCTTGAAAAATGTGCCATGTTGATTCTTTTGAATTGAAATGTATTTACAAATTAAATTAGAACTTCTTTTGGTTATAAAATTGTATAAGTAAGAATCAAAATAACACAATCATTTGGTTATGCAAAAATTTATAATTTTAGATATTTTTTGAATTTGTAGGCGGCCCTAAATTTGCATATTTGTCTTTTTTAAAAAAATTAAAAATTAAGCGGTCTAGACTCTAGATGGCGAAAAAACATCCGATTATCAATTTTCGACATTTTTATTTTGATCGGTAAATATTAGTTGCTAGTGGTTAGAAGTTAGTTCACCAAGTCTCCATACACTCATATCTCCAAGTCAACCTTATATCCCCCTCTTATTCGTTCCCAAAGAGAATCAAACCCGAGTCACTCACTCAAGTGAGGAACCTGATGGCCAGGTAAGCTAAAATGAGTCAAATCTAGCCGAGTAGTGTTGAGCTCGAACTCGATCGAGCTTGATTTTTTTAGCTCGAACTCGACTCGGCTAAAAACTCGACAAACTCGAGCTCAACTCAATAATTTTATTATTTTAATAAAATAAAATATTAAATATATTTTAACTCTTTTTTTTATCTAAAATTCAAGCTCGACTCGAAGCTCGACAACTTTATTTATATATATATCAATTTAAAAGAAAAATATTAAATATTGTGCAAGATCGATTAGGCTCGCGAGCCTCTCCAGCCGAATATTTATAAACTCGAACTCGAGAGCTACTCGAATAGCTCGAGCTCGATTCGATTTGGTTCGAGTCGGTTTCGATCTATTTACGAGTTAAGCATAAGTAGATTGCAAGTCGGCTTGACTCATTTACACCCCTATCTATAAGCAATGTCCATTAGTATACATATTTATAACACTCTCTCTTGGACATTACTATACGACTTGATGTCCATACCTCATTAAATAATGATAAAAATAATTTAGAGGATGACACTTATTAAAAAAAGAGTACAATTATTGATTTTTGGTATTCAATCTTCAGAATTGTTTTGATGTTGTTACTGCCTGAAATTAACACTCTTCCAAGCCTGCGCATCCCAATTCCATGAATATATTTATCAAAAGTAAATGTAGGAATGAATTTAATTAGTAAACAAATTTGCTAGATTGTCACTTGAAAATACATGTTCTATGATAATCTTACTACTCTTTTGGAGTTTGTAAGAATAAAAAAATTCCATAAAAATGTGTCTTTGTCAAGTTTCTCTTTGACATGCATATTGCTCATTTGTGCAATACAAGTTGCATTTTATTTATAAATTATAGTAGAGGTTATGTCATTTACAGGAATACCACATGGATTATAAATGTGTTTTAAGTTTTTTGCACTTTTGGTCCCACATGACATGTAATATTTTAGAATTTGTCCCACACATTTCATTATTAGTCCCATATGATTTTTTTCTTGTACTTGTAGCCCCAAATGTTACAAAATTTACATATTTGATCTCAGACATTGACGATTCTGTTATATGCAAGATTTGCAGCTTTAGTCCCATAAGATTTACTATTACTTAATTGTGTTTAACCCATTAATATGAATTTTCAGATTTACTCCCATTGGATTTTTAATTGCACAATAAAAAACTTCATAAATGTTAAAGAATTAAATTATTTGAATTATAAATTAAAATTTAAAATATATTAAACTTTAAATATCAATAAAAAAACAAAAATCTCAAAATAATCATAATAAATAATTAAAAATAAAATGAATCTTAAAAATAATAAAATTAAGTAGTATTTAAATAAAATCATTTAAACCTAACTAAAATCTGAAAAAATTAAATAAATCAAGTAAAATAAAAAAAAGTTTAAAAAATTAAAATATATATATATATATACTACAAAATCTCCAAAAAATATTAAATTAAAAAAATCTTAAAATAATATGCCAAAGTTTAATAAAATCAGATTTTTTAAAAATCAACTAGACTTCATAAATAATTATATTTTAATTATTATTTATCTTGAATTATAATTAGAATATTTAAAATTAATTTCTTAGTTTAACTATTTTTTAAGATTTAGTTGAATTTTTTTTAACTATTTATTAAAGATTTATTTGATTTATTTTAATATTTTTTAGATTTAATTAAATATTTATATCCTATGGGAGGCAAATTTCAATATTTACACAATTAAAAAAATCAATGGGACTAAATTTGAAAGTACAGATTAATGGGTTAAACATAGTTAAATAATAGTAAATCTTATGGGACTAACGCTGCAAACCTTTACATTTAATGGAGCCGTCAATGTTTGTGACCAAATATGTAAATTTTGTAACGTTTGTGGCTACAAGTCCAACGTTTGGAATCACTAGAACATCCTTCTACAGTCAAAGGTGAAAGAAAATATTTTTTCTTGAAAATCACAAGAACATCCTTCTACCCTTTCTGCTATGGAATCTGACGGATGAACATCAACTGCATGAGTAGTAAGACTACTTTGCTAATTTATTACCTAACAAAACTTTGATTCATGGAAGGAAGATGTGTGTTTACTTAGTTTAGTCGTGTATGAATGTGGAAAAGGCGTATGACTCAAAGAGAACTCTTATAAACCGTTTTGGGTAAAAATCTAAAATGATTGAGCTTGAAAGGCAAACGTTATGCAAACAACTTGTGGACCAAATGATTTATTTGAACGTTGATGATCCATACTCACAAAAATATAATCTCTTCACCTTGGGGGCTTATACTTAGAGCTGATAAAATAAACGAGCTGTTTGTGAGCTCGGCTCGGCTTGGCTCGTTAAGGCTCGACTCGACTCAATGTGTTAAACAAGCCGAGCCGAGCTAAAAAAAATACTCGTTTGCTTAACGAGCTCGGCTCGGCTCGACTCGGTAGGCTCGCGAGCTACTCGTTAGACTCGAAAAATAGGGATTATTTTATAAATATTATATAATTTAGGGTATAAAATAATAATATTTTACATAATAATACAAGTTATATTCTCAAATCGCTCATACTAATGAATTGGTGATTGAGCTTTGCATGTAAATTTCGAGCTCAAATTTATTTTAACCTAAACGAGCCGAGCTCGATTTTGAGCTCGCTTTTCTTAACGAGTCTAGTCGAGTCGAGCTCGAGTAGCTTAACGAGTCGAGCCGAGCTCGATTTTGAGCTCGTTTTTTTTAACGAGCCAAGCCGAGCCGAGCTTGAGTAGCTTAACGAGCCGAGCCGAGCTTGCACTACTCGGTCTTGCTCGGCTCGTATAACAACTCTACTTATACTTAACAAATGCTTCTATTCTCTTTTAATTGTAAGAGAAAATCTGATATTTTTTCCTCGATTACAATTAAGTTTCTCAACTTGAAACTAATATTATCTGTGTCTCTCTTACCAATTATTCCATTAATAAAACTCACTAAGTCATCATATGTGAAAGTTGATGACAATAAAATATAATTTGCCATACAACATTGATATACATATCCTTCTTATCCGCCGGTCCGGATAATCATTACTTTTATTATTCATATGTACAGTAATTAAAGAATGTATGAAAAATTGTCCATATAAACTCTCTCTCACACATATATATATAAATCTTGTATCATCAAATTATTAATCCCGCACCACCAAATACAAGCTTGTACCACAATGTAATTATTTTTTTACAATCTCATTTAAGTTGATGCCATCATTTAATCAACCGTGCACCACCATTTATTCACCTCTAACAACAATTAATTTACACTGAAATACACTTTTTTAAGTTCACAATACAAATTATTTAAACATATACCACAATTTCTTTATCCTGTACCACCACATATTTAGCCTTTACCGCAACTTACTCGCCCCAATATCACACTATAATTAATTCTATATCTTAATTACTTCACAAAGTACTATGCCCGAACCACAATTTATTTAAGCATGTACTACTAATAATTCACCACCTGCCACAATTAATTCATATCATACCACATTTTATTATATCTGTACAATCATAATTCACTCATACCACCAAATATTTAACCTTCATCACAAGTAAATCACACTGGTACCTCACTTTGTTTAACCCACACAGTAATTAATTTACACAATATTGTGTCCAAATTATAATTTATTTAACTCCATACTACCATTAATTCACACCGTACCTTAAATAATCTGCACCGTAATATACTTTATTATTCCATACCACTACAAGAGGGACCACCACAAGAGAGAATAAATATTGGGACACAATTCAAAATATCCATTTTTAACTTCACACAATTTATTTTACCCACTTCAAATATAAATAATTTTTTCTATCCATTTTCAATTTCAAATAATTTTTTGTACCCATATGACCCACAAACATCATAATCTAGTTATTACACCACACTCCACCCTACCCCACCTCCACCCCATCCTATTTGATATTTATATAATTTAATATTTTAAAACATACAATTTTATTAAATTAACTAATTATTTTTATCATATATACGTGATTATTTGAATTCTCTATTTAGACTATTTTAATGTATAATGCATATTAATGAATATTATAATATAAAAATTAATTTTTAATACAAATTAATGAATTATAATAGTTTATAAAAGTATATAAAATATTTAATTTGTAATGTTTGAAAACATATTTATTAAAATTTAATTAACACGTGAGCATTATCCACATCAAAATTAAATTAAAGTTTTAAATATTCTACCGAATTGTCTTCATAAAAATTTAATTATAAACTTTAATTATTATTAATCGCATATCGAATCAGTGATTAATTAATAAATTTCTTTATACAAAAATACTAATTAAAAAATTCACTCTAATATTTAAAATACAAACTCTCTCCCTCTCTCCATTTATATTTATTTACCTATTAAATAGTTTATAAAGTCTAATCTACCCCCTATATGAGGGTAGTATAGTTATTAGAATAAAATGGAACCCAGTTCAAAGTTATTAAATCTTTTATACCCATTTTATAAGGGTATATAGGTCTTTTATTATAAATTGGGTATAAAAAATATTTTAAAGTATATGTGGGTAAAATAAATTTTTTAAAGTTAAAAATGGATATATTGTGGTATTCTCACATAAATATTTTCCCTATCTCGAACCAAAAATCTTAGAATTTCAAATAGTAAAATTCTAACCATTTGAATTATTCATAACTGATCAAAATTTATAGAAGATTAATGACTAATATAATGTTATATATAATAAAAAATCATAGATAAAATAGACATAAAATATTTTATTGTATGTTGTAAGTGGTGGCAATGACTTGCTATAACATGTCAATTTTTTTCTGTCACCGTTGTCAATTAAATTTATTTTATTGGACAAATAATGATTCCAACTCAATTATGTGATCACTCATAATTTATGTAAATGGGGTACTTTGAAATTGAGTTAACTGAAAAACAAACTTACAAATTTTAATATTTTAACCAATTACGATATATACCTTTTTCTGTTTGTGATTTAATATATATCATATTTTAAAATTTACAATATTTAATAATTTTTCAGCTGCAATCAAAATGATGTGGCTGCCGAAAATGTCACATAAAAGTATATACCTTTTTTTTAATAATTTAATATATCATATTTCAAAATTTTACAATTACAATATTTAATAATTTTTCAGCTGCATTTAAAATGACGCAGGCTGCCGAAAATGTTACATAAATATTCATATAGATGCCGATAGATAAAATAAATTTTTAACATCTTTAAAATTAGTAAGTTTTTTGTGCACCAGTTACATATACGGTGCAACTCAAGTTCATTTTTTAAAAGTTAAACAAAATACTACTAAAAAGTTACACATGTTATTACTGAAAAATTAAACTGTAAAAGATACACTTTTCAGTAATAACCTGTGTAACTTTTCAGTAGTATTTTGTTTAATTTTAAAAAAATTAATTTGAATTGCACCGTGTAACTGGTGCAAACAAGACTAATCCCTTTAAAATTATATTTCTGTTTAAGAATATTTGGAAGAGAAAAGGAAAAGACGCAGAAGATTGTTGACCCAGTTCGTCTGAAAGACTACGTCTGGGGGCGTACCAAGCCAGGAGAGTTCTATCAATATACTTTATGAGTGTTTCTATATTTATAGGTTACAAACTAGGGTTACAAGTCTAAATAACAAAAGACTAAATTACCCTTCTATCAAGTACTATTGATTAAGGCACAATATTATAGTATTACTTCAACACTCCCCCTTGTGCCGAATCAAAAAAGGGGTAAATCTATATTGAGACTCCCCCTAAAGCCTACACCTCTCAATTGATATGTACATCTATCAAATGAGTTCAGAAATTCTACGCATTCCAATTCTTCTGACATGCTTCTCGAAAGTAGTCTTTGGCAATGATTTTGTAAATAGATCAGCTGCATTATCTTCAGAATTTACTTGAGTCACTTGGATCTTGAGCAAATCTTGTTGTTGTTTGTTATAGAAGAACTTCGGCGATATGTGCTTTGAATTGTTGCCTTTGATGTAGCCCGACTTCATTTGTTCGATACAAGCAGCGTTATCTTCATATATGCATGTTGGCTCTTCAGTGGTAGACATCATGCCACTACATCCTCGAATATGTGTGATGATAGATCTTAACCAAATACATTCACGAACAGCTTCGTGCAACGCGATGATTTCTGAATGATTTGATGAGGTAGCTACCAACGTTTGCTTAGTTGATCTCCAAGATATAGCTGTGTTCCCCATAGTAAACACATAGCCAGTTTGAGAACGACCTTTGTGTGGATCAGAGAGGTAACCAGCATCGGCAAAGCCAATTAATACATTCTTTGGTGTATCAATGTAGGAGGTAGTTTCAACATTTTCTTTAGGAGTTACAATTCCATTTGTTTTCTCCTTTTTCTCTTCGTAAGGGAAGAACAAGCCCATGTCAATGGTTCCTTTAAGATATCGAAATATATTCTTAACACCATTCCAATGACGTTGTGTTGGTCCTGAGCTAAATCTAGCTAACAAATTCACTGAGAAAGCAATATCTGGCCGAGTACATTGAGCTAGGTACAATAATGCGCCTATTGCACTTAAATATGGAATTTCAGCTCCCAATAGCTCTTCGTCATCTTCTTTTGGACGAAACGGATCTTTCTTTAAATCCAAACTTCGGCCGATCATGGGAGTGCTAACAGGATGCACTTTGTCCATGTTAAATCGCCTGAGCATCTTTTGGACATAGGCAGACTGGTGGATAAGAATTCCACAAGCTCGATGTTCTAGTTCAATGCCTAGACAAAATTGAGTTTTCCCAAGATCTTTCATTTCAAATTCGGATTTCAAGTAGCTTGTGGTTTCCCTTATTTCATTAAGAGTACCTATTATGTTCATGTCATCAACATAAACTGCTACGATTGCAAATCCGGAACTTGTTTTCTTTATAAACACGCAGGGGCATTGTTCATCATTTTTGTAACCTTTTCCAATCAAGTAGTCACTTAGACGGGTATACCACATCCGTCCAGATTGTTTTAATCCATAAAGTGAGCGTTTCAATCTGATTGCAAACGCACTCCGTGGTTTAGAGTCACTTGACTTGGGTAATGGAAGGCCATCAGGCACTTTCATATATATCTCTGAATCAAGATCCCCATAGAGATATGCAGTAACCACATCCATAAGTTGCATTTCCAATCCTTCGGATGCTACTAAGCTAATTAAGTAGCGGAACGTTATAACGTCCATAACGGGAGAATATGTCTCCTCATAATCAATTCCAGGGCGTTGTGAGAAACCTTGCGCTACAAGGCGAGCTTTATATCTCAGGACCTCATTTTTCTCATTTCGCTTTCTGACAAAGACCCATTTATGTCCTACAGGCTTTACACTTGGTGGGGCTAGCACTACCGGACCAAATACCTGTCTCTTTGTCAAAGAATCAAGTTCTGCCTGGATTGCATCTTTCCATTTAGGCCAATCTGCTCTTTGTTGACATTCAACAATAGAGCGTGGTTCGATATCATCATGCTCAATAATTTCTTGAGCAATAGTAAAAGCAAATACATCATCAATTTGGGTGCAATGTCTATCAATCAACTCATATGCACTCAAATAATCCATAGAGATTTCTTTATTCTCTTGAATCATATTAAACATCGGAGCGTCCTCCAGTAATGATTCTTGGACATAACTATAATCAGAGATAATCTCGTGAGATGGATTCTCGACATTGATGATTAATTGATTAGGTTGTGCCACACCTCCCTTTTTCTTTCTAGGATGGGTGTCAATCGAACCAGGTGGCCTCCCCCTTTTCCTTTTGGGAGCCACAGCCTCAACCATACTTCCACCGGGTATGATTGCAACACTTTTTTCTGCAGTGTTGTGCCCCTTAGTGGGGACTTCTAACCTTGCAGGCACATTTGCAGTCGGTATGTGTGACCTTGTCACTTTAGCAATATCAGTGAACGCATCAGGCATCGAATCTGCTACGTTCTGAAGATCAATCATTCTTTTAACTTCACTTTCACATTGTGGAGTTCGGGGATCAAAATGAGACAAAGTTGGGACAGACCAAGATAATTCCTGTCGTTCCCTTAGATAATCCTTTTTCTTATCTCCCCCTAACGACGGGAAGACGATCTCATTAAAGTGACAATCCGCGAATCTAGCGGTGAATAGGTCGCCTGTCAAAGGTTCTAAGTAGCGGATAATTGTTGGAGATTCATATCCAACATAAATACCTAAACGTCTCTGAGGACCCATTTTAGTGCGATGTGGGGGCGCAATAGGCACATATACTGCACAACCAAATATGCGTAAGTGTGAAATGTCAGGCTCATATCCAGTTACCAACTGGTACGCAGAAAATGGTTGGTCAACAGTGGGTCTGAAACGTATAAGTAAAGCTGCATGTAGTATTGCATAACCCCATGCAGAGACGGGGAGACTGGTGCGCATAACCAGTGCCCTAGCCACCATTTGTAGTCTTTTAATGGTGGCCTCTGCGAGACCATTTTGTGTATGCACATGGGGTACGGGATGCTCTACATCGATCCCTATAGACATGCAATAATCATCAAATGTCTTTGATGTAAACTCTCCAGCATTATCAAGTCTTATAGACTTGATAGGATGATCAGGATGGTGAGTCCTTAAGCGTATAATCTGTGCTAAGAGTTTTGCAAATGCAGAATTTCTTGTAGATAATAAGGCAACATGTGACCATCGTGTCGAAGCATCAACCAGAACCATGAAATACTTGAATGGTCCGCATTCTGGATGAATTGGTCCACAAATGTCACCTTGTATTCTTTGTAAGAATGGAATATTTTGTTTCGTGTCTTTAGCATAAGATGGTCTCGATGTTACTTTTGCTAAAGAACAGGCTTTGCAAAATGATTGATGTGCCTTTGAAATTTGAAATTTGGCAGATTGGGATGTTGAAGTTGCATCTGGTACGTCAGATGAGAAATGTTGTGATAGGGCAACAACATGACCGACATCATACTTTACATCGGCGTTACGTCCCAATTTATTTTTTATTCTAAAGAAAGGATGTCCGTGTGAATTTTTTAAAATACGGATCATCATGTCACGACCTGGGTGTCCAAGGCGATCATGCCAAAGCCTGTATATAGCACTGTCAGATAGCTCGTCATTTGTGACAGTGTACGATTCAATAATTCTAATAGTAGTGAGGTATAATCCGCTGGATTTGCTCACTAATTTTTCTAATATGTGTTTTCTTCCACATTCATTAGAGGTAATATATATATATTCAATTCCATTCTCACTGTGAGTTTCTAGGTGATAACCATTGGCACGGATATCTTTAAAGCTTAATAAAGTTCGGTTGGCTCTTGGTGCATATAGAGCATCTTTAACTTTAATAAGTGTGCCATTAGGCATCAAGAACTGAGCAGTGCCTCGCCCTTTTACTAATTGAGATGATCCAATCATCGTAGTAACAGAGGTATTGTAAGGAATAAGCTCAATAAACAATTGTCTATTCCTTAAAATTGTGTGAGTGGTCCCACTATCAGCTAAGCATTCTATTTGTCCACGAGACATTCCTACAAGCCAATATTATAATATTATTAATTACGTTGGAATAAAATGAATTGCTTTTCACTTTGTATTTTATTTTATGTATTGTATATTACTTTACATTGTAATAATATTATGTTATCAAGCATGTAATGCAGGTAAGTTTAAATATATAAAACCAACGATAAATGAGATAAAATCTCATAACAAAATCCAACTAAAAAACAAATCATAGTCAAAGTAACTTCAAGACTAATGAAAATTGTCCAAAATAAAATAAGGCAACATGCCATAACAATGTTCTAAGAAAAAATGATCATATAAATCACTCGAAATCAGGAGTGTTCAGTGATTCAGCAAGATTTTTGTTGCCATCAAAATCCGCGATTGTGAGGTTAACATCAGCTGGATGGTCTTCGCCTTCCATGTAGTGGGTCTCTTGTTCTTTAGATTCCCGATACCTCTTGTAGTTGGCTGCTACCTTGTTGCTTACTTTACAGTTATTGTACCAATGTCCAGTATCTCCACACCTATAACAAGGTTCGTTACCAACTCGGTCCTTTTTGTTATGAGGGCGTTGAGATGCATTTTTCCCTCTTGTGCCACGACCAGCAGAGCTGCCAGTGGTTCCAGTACCACCTTGATGCCCTTGAGTGGGAGGGTTACCACGACCCCGGCCACGGCCTCTGCCATAGCCACCACGACCTCTACCACGTGGTGCATTGTTCTCACGTTGATAGGGGTGAGCACGCACTACTCCCTTTCCTTTGGGATTCTTTCCATGATTCTTTTGAGCAAGGTTAGCCTCAGGAATTTTCTTTGTCCCGGCAGGCCTAGCATTATTGTTCAGAAGAACCTGGTCATGTCTCTCAGCTACTTGCAACATGTTAATCAGCTTGTTAAATGTGGTAATTCTCTTGTTATCAAATTCAAGTCTATACTGATTTGCTAGTATGAGTGCTGAAGTAGGGAAGGTGGAGAGAGTCTTTTGAATCATTTCATCTTCTGTGATTTGCTTTCCACAGAAAGTAAGGCGTGCTTTAAGGCGCAACATATCCTTATTGAAATCATTTACTCTCTTATAGTCAAGTAAGCGGATTTCATTCCACTGGACTGTCAGTTCTGGAAGCAGAGTATCATGAATGTTTCCAAAACGTCCCTTGAGAGCATCCCACAGTTCTTTGGGTGTTTTCAATTGAAGGTACTCCCAGCGGAGGCTAGGGTCAATATGTCGCCTCAGAAACATAAGGGCAGTGGCTTTAACCTTGTCAGATGGCTCTTCGTCTTCTGGGTCATCAGATGGTTCGATGGTGGAAAGATAGTCCTTCCCTAAGAAGGTCGTTTCCACATCGGAAACCCAACGGTGGTACTCAAGTCCTTCTGAGTCCAATATTTCAAATTCAGGTCGAGTTGGTCCAGTCATCTGTTTGAACAAACAATGAATGGACATATTAATACTGTAAGCATAGCAATATATTGTAATAAATTACTTTTTATTTCAAATATAATAGTTTTGAGTTAGATTGTGAGACCATGGGTCACATATATATATATTTTCGATGCTTTGTGAAAATACTTTATCACCGTTATTTATTACATATTTTTATTATTCATGAATATTCTTGATCATGAACATATAAGATATAAACAAATAATTTTTTTTTTTAAAAAAAAATCAATTAATAGTATTATATAATTAATAATCACAAAAAAAAATCCATGTGTAAATAATAGGCCCAATTAACAAAACATTTTTTCTTAAATAAATAGGCCCAA
>JAPKLY010000004.1:2972895-3007532 GCA_026898435.1 Prunella vulgaris
AATTAACAAAACATTTTTTCTTAAATAAATAGGCCCAATTAACAAAATATTTTTTCTTAAATAAATGGGCCCATATAATATTAGGTTTACGGACAGCCATTTCCTAGATTACACACGGGTGAAGAACACGGAATTTGGGGGCGGATTTTTCGCCGTGAAAAATGGGTAGTGCGGAACCGCCGCGTGTTCGTTCGTGGGGTTGCCCTCGTCCGCACAGCACCATATCCGTGAGGTCACTTAGCCGGCGCCGCCGCGGGCGTGCTGTCGCTGCGGGCGCGAACTGCCGCCGCCTTAGGCGCGAGCAGTCACCGTCGTCGCGGGCGTGCTGTCGCTGCGGGAGCGAACTGCCGCCGCCTTAGGCGCGAGCAGTCGCCGTCGTCGCGGGCGTGACGGCGTTGTCGCGAACAAGAGACCGGCGTGTCGCCGTTCCATCGGCAGTCTGGTAGGTATCGCAATTTCGTGTCGATTTTCAGTTTCCGATATATGAAGAAAATCAAGTTTCTGATATCGATTTTTGGAGTTTCTGATTCTGAAGAAAAAGGTGTTCAGGTTTTCAAATTTGAGAGAAAAAAAAAATTTCAGCAATTTTGTTTCGAAAAAGTTTCTGATTGTTTCGAAAACAGATCGAAAAAAAAAGGTTGATTTTCGAAAAATTTTGGGTTTCTGATTGTTTCGAAAACAGATCGAAAGAAGGTTGATTTTCGAAAATTTTTGGGTTTCTGATTGTTTCGAAAACAGATAGAAAGAAGGTTGATTTTCGAAAAATTTTGGGTCAAGGGGTTCGATGAAGGGATCGAATTTTGTTTAGGTTTTGTTATGCAGAATCATGTACAAACATACTGAACATGAAAAATACAGCAGAATTACATGTGTAAAACAAATATACATAATTCTGGGTTTGCAGAAAATATGCAAAGCAGAAAAGTATATGAACAATCAAATTGGGATGAATATGCGAACACATACGGATCATGAATATTCTGCAGAAAACCTAAAGCATGGATTTAATAAAAAAAAATTCAGATTAATTTAAAAACAGTAAACTTACTGTTTCAGCAAAGGAGTTAAAATTAATCCTGATTCTGATTTTGTCCCAGAGACTGCTGGAGCAATCCTCTCGTGAATCCTATTGCCTTCGTAGAGATTCGTGCTGATAACGTGTTTAAGAATATTTGGAAGAGAAAAGGAAAAGACGCAGAAGATTGTTGACCCAGTTCGTCTGAAAGACTACGTCTGGGGGCGTACCAAGCCAGGAGAGTTCTATCAATATACTTTATGAGTGTTTCTATATTTATAGGTTACAAACTAGGGTTACAAGTCTAAATAACAAAAGACTAAATTACCCTTCTATCAAGTACTATTGATTAAGGCACAATATTATAGTATTACTTCAACAATTTCTAAATTAAAAAATAGTTTAAGGGGGTGTTTGGTAGGCTAGAAAAACCCCTGAAAAAATGGTTTCTGACCTACCAAACGCCACAAAATATTTATTGGGTGACCAAGAGTTATTACGGTCAGGAGGTCTACCCTGCAATTCTATAAATTTGAACCCACACCCCCACAAAACATATCATGTCTCATACGTCCGATATATTTTCTTGCTCAAGAAAAAAGTGAAAAATATTTCTTCTTCTTCGCTATCGGCGCCACCGTCTCTGCCCCAAAGGAGAGCCTCGTCGTCGAATGTCCGACGGCGGTTCCCCTCACCACGGCTTGAGAACAACATCATCGCTCAATCGGACAGGGTTTTGGCCAGATCGACCGAAGTAAAATGCATTTTTTTCACTGGTGGAGCGGCGTGGCTCTGCAATTGTGGCGGCGAGCTTCAATGGTGGTCATGACTTTCATACAATTTTAATAACATCCTACCAAACAACATATTAAATATCTTTTTTCACTTTATCTTGTGTCCCGTCAATTTTCTTTTCTCTCCTTATCTTATCTGTTTTTCTCATCTTCCCTATCAAATGAGGCCTAAAGATATTATTCGCATTATAAAAATGGGGCATAATTTATTTATTGGAATCTACGTAAATTCTACACTGCATATCAAAAAATTATGTCATTTAATTGTTGGTAAAAAATATCTGATATTTCAAATTGCAAAATTTAAAAAGACAAGGCATTAAATTACGAAGCAAAATACATGTAATAATTAATAAATACTATAAAATTCGTGATTTTTTTCTTGCAATTAATCCTTTAAAATTACAACTATTTTAAGGTAAATTTATTTATTTAAAGATGTTTTGAAATGCAGTTAGCAAAATAGAAAAAAAATTGGAGGTGTTATGAAAGTAAAACCAGTCGGTAACCCTGTTATCGACTGGTGATGTGTCAATTCATAAAATTAGTAGAATTTATGTGAATTAGTAGATTAGCATTATATTTGGTAAATATTTTACTAATTAATTAATCCTATTAGTAGAATAGCATTTATATTAATTATTAATTAGTAGAATTCATGTGAATTAGTAGAAGATCATTATATTTTTTGTCTTAATTAGTAGAATAGCATTATATTTACTAATTATATTAAAATAAATATAAAGAATTTATATGGAGTAATAAATTAATATATGTATAAATATATGCTTATAATTACAGTTATAATAAATTCTTTTTACTGTGAATAATTCCCTAATTTTATATAATAATTTTAAAAAGAACGAAAATATAATTTAAAAAAAAAACATATTCTAAGTATAACAAAGTGTTAGGCAAATTCTAGTGCAAGATGGGGGTATATCTAAAAGGTGTTTTGACTAAATTTATTTTTAATATTTTATAAATTATTTTAAGAGTTAATAAAATATTATTGTTAAGTAACTTATAAGTGGTTAAGGTGTTGAACTAATATAACTTAAAATTCTTTGGTAGTATTATTTTAAAAAATTAATTTTAATAGAAATAATTTTATTATTTTTTATATTCAGGAATGAATTGAAGAGTGGTGGTAGAGTTCGAGGTGGGATGCAGGTGGTAAGGAAAATAAGTTAGGATATTTCAAGTTAATTTTTTACAGCTTATTTAGTTATTACATATAATGAATTTATTTTAAGATCTTATAATCTTTCAAACATCTTATTTTATCAAATATTTTAAAAAAATATATAAGTTTTTAGACAGTTTTTAAGTTATTTTAAAGAGCTTATAAGTTCAGACAAATATCATTCGCATACATATTTATATTTATTTCTTAATTTTTATTTTATTTAGATTAAATAAAGTAAGTCATAAGCTAATAAGAGCACCAACAGACCATCTCTAACTCCAGATTTGGCAGTAAACTCCTCTATGAAACTACACAACATATGTGCACTACATCTAGAGCCAGGTCATCAATATAACTGTGTACCATCTTCGTTTCAACTCTACTTTTACATGGTCCTCAATTTTTTTTTTTATATCTAAAAAATAAATATTTTACACTAAAAAAATAATATTTCTTTTTAATTTTATTACTCTCCCCATTCCTCCATATGTTTCCACTTTGCTATTTTCGTCCATCCTGCTATATATTTTCTATTTTTATTTTTTATTTTTTAAGAACTACTATTCTCATTTTTATTGTTATTTTCATTACTTTTTCACTTTTTCCATCAAACCACTTTTTCACTTTTACGTTAATCCGTGTATGCAAAAGCAATAGAAAGAGTATTTAACTGTACACTCATATACTTACTTTTCCTTGATTCGTGTGCTATTTACAATTATAAACGTTGTCTTGGAACGAAGAGAGTATCATTTGTAAAGAAAACTAAATAATTATAAAACACAAATTTTTTGTACAATTTATATAATGTGTAGAATTTAAAATTAGGTGCCATAAAATAAATTTAAGTGTAACACAAATTATGCACCATAAAATTGTCTATTGAAGCATCAATGTACCAACATTTATCTAAAATTTATTATTTTAATGTATCATATCATATCACCTTAATAAACATTTGAATAAATCTATCGTGCATTAGATGCAATTTAATATTTTTAAAAAGTTATTTTTGTTATAATAGAAAAATTATACTCTCCCTGTCTCTAAACATTTTTGCACATTTTTTTTATTCGTCCCACAACACTTTGTACATTCTATAAATGAAAATAACTACTTTAACTTTATCTTCGTAATATTCATATATTTACACAAAATGTCATTATATTTACACTCAATCCAACTAATTTTATCATTTTAATAATATAATTTTACACAACATCCTCAATACTCTACTTTTTACACTTTTCTTAAAAAAGTGTGTAAAAAATATGAAAATTTTTCAGGGACGGAGGAAGTAGTACTTATTTACTCCTCTGTTCTAGCATAAGTAGTTTGTTGCTTTTGGACACACGAATTAAGGTAAACGTTAAAAGGTATAAGTGATGTAATGGAAAATGTGAAAAAGTATAAGTGATGTGATGAAAAAAGTGAAAATGTAATAGGGATAATGTAAAAAGTAATGAAAATAATAATAATAAAGTGAATAGTAGTTTCCAAAAAAGACAAAAAACAAATGAGAAATATACAGTGGAATGAATGACAAAATGAGCAACATATAATGAAAATGAGGGAGTATATTAAAAACTTAATATAATGTGAAGTGAATTTTCTACTCCCTCCGTCCCGTAGGAATTTGCACCCTACGAGACGACACATTTTTTAATGAAAATGTATTTTATATATAAAGTAGTGACATATGAGTAAATATGTGTATATGTTTGTGAGTGTGCACGTAAATCAATATTTTTTTTTTTAGTAGTGTGTAAATTTATGTGTGACGCCCAAATAAAGAAAATGTGTAAATTTCTGTGGGACAAAGAGAGTAATAAATAAAAATAACTTTTAATAACGAATTAATTTTTTAATTCATGGGGTTTTGTCTATGTCAGAGTCTCAAAAAATAAATAATAAATAAAAAAAGATAAATGAATGGGATCAGAAAACCAGACCAAAATCTAAAAAATATCGCTAAAATTCGGAGCATTGTAACAGACAGAGAAAAAGGTAGAAAACTTCAGCGGACTTCCAATTGAGTCCATATCTCGTAGACTTTCACTGTCCGAAAAAGGATTTTCATCATCAGTAGACGAAGGGAGCAAAAAGGAGAAGAAAAAAAAGTGCATCTCTGAGGGGAGAATTTGTTCATCCCTTTAATTTCTCGTGAAATCGAACTTTCCAGATTGATGGTTTCAGCCAGGGCTTTGTGAATTGAAAAATGGGGAAGACTTACTCTGCGAATTCGGAGGATTACAAGCTTCTGGAAGAGGTGGGATACGGCGCCAGCGCAGTTGTTTATAGAGCGATCTATTTGCCTTCCAATGAAGTGGTCGCTGTTAAGTGTTTGGATCTCGATCGATGCAATAGCAATCTGGTTTGTCATTCCTCCATTTTCAATTGCGATTTTGTTTGATTTCGTCAATTTAATTTCAGTTTGTTCTGTGTGCGCTGAGTGTTGATCTTGCTTGGGGATTTTCGAGATCCCGTTTTTTGGTTGTGAAATTGAATGGATTGTGTTTGGGAGACGAATCTTTGAAATTTGAAGCATTGAAGTTGAATGTTTGCTCTGTTTTGGTTTCTTTATGATTAAAGGTATTTGGGAGCTTGTCTTCATTGTCTATATGGGTTTGAAGATCATTTGGTGAGGTTTTGTTGATTTGAGTAATGTTTTTTTGGGTTAATTTTCATGCATGCAATTGTCTCTGCCTGCATTTGGATATTCAGTGTAGAAGATGCTGGAAATTACCTGCTGGTTTAGTTTGAGTTCCATCAAAGAGACGCTTTTCTTCGATTTGAAGTATCATCACAGTGTGTTAACTTTGAAGAACAATAGGATATCAGAATTCTGATTAGGTTGAGAAATATTTTCTATGACCTAAAATTTCTTTATGATAATCTGATGAAGAGTATTTGATGAAAGTAGGTGGATTAAGGGGATTCCTCGGAGGTCTCATTTTTACCCTTGATTGGTGTAGATTTAAAGCTTTTACTTTTGAATTTGAGATCATTAATTATACCTAATCTTTCAATTTAACGTGTTCAGTTTCTCCCGGAAAGTCAGGTTGTCGTTTGTGCTAAAGCTTTTCTGTTTAAAATGGATCCCTATGTGTCTCTTTTTGGCTTAATGTTTGGTTTTGCTGGTAGCTTTACTATTACACATTGTCTTCCTGTTGGATAAATTAGGGATATTTTCATAATTTAGTATTTTAGCAGTACACTCTTGCTCTAACTTAAATGAAGGTGCAATCGTAATCTAAACAAGAGTTACTTCAAATAAAAAAAGAGGTGTAACGCAGTAACGGGATTGATGGGTCTATATGCTGTGTAAATCTGTATGCATTTATTTCCAAATACATAGATGTTGAGTCTGAGATCGTCATAATCAAGGCAAGTGGGCAAAGTTTGACAGAACTCCTTTAAATTAATATATCAAATTATTAGTCCTGAAATATTTAAATAAGGCATTCTTCTCATCTCGATTATATGTTCTGTTCTACCTCTCATGAATTGCTAAAGGTATATTAACCCAAAATGAAGTAAAGTTTTTCTGAAAACATTTTCTAATCTCTATATATTCTGTTTGTTGTCGGCTGCTTTTTGCCCATATATTATGATGCTTGTTTGATTTGGGATTATAGAGGGCAGGGGAAATCTCGGACTTCGAAACCCTAGTATTTGTATATCCTGATGAATAGTTAACATGTATGTTTGTTTTGGTATGGGGTAGGATGATGGAAAAGTTGATTGATATTGTATTATTATGTTATTATGGAAATATTGGGAGAATAAAAAGGGAGATTATGCGAGTTTATTGGGAGAATAAAAAAGAGAGTAGTGGCATGTGATAAAATAGAGTAGAATTAATTGGTTTTCAAAATCCTCGCGAAATAAACATAACCTAGAAATATCATTTTCGACTGTCGCCTTTTGCTAACACTCGCAAGAATCTATTATTTTGAAGAAATGATAGTGAATTGTGTAGGAATTGCTTAGCAGCCAAAATTTGGTAGTGCTTTGAAGTAAGAAGTGGAAGGTTTTTAAAAAATCAGAAGTTGATGTGTTTGGTATACAATAGTTTAAATTGAACATTTCAAGCGAAAAATTGAATACTTGGCCTTAAAATAATCTCTCACGTTTTTTAATATCTAAATAAATTAGGGGCGAATTTGATTTATGACAAAAAAGGGTTGTTAAGGTAAAAAAGTGGCGTACTAAAATTGGACTTGCTTGTAAAAAAAAAAAATCCTGCTAAATTTTAGATTCTTTGTTTATTTTATTTTTGCTAATTTAAGCAAATACTGAAGTTAACATAGTTTTCAAACAACTTAATATGAGTTCAAAACAGAACTTATGCTAGCTTCTATTGTTGTGAACCCGTCATATATTCCATTCATTCTTTTCAATTTTGCTGCTTTGGAGGTTTATTGCTTATTGAAATTACTACCTGCCCATGAATTTTTTGCGACTACAATTTACCTAATGGATACAGGTTCTATTTTATATAAAACGAGTCAGGCTGTACATAGATATGGTGATCAATGAATATAGCTTCTCTTTTTTCATAACACGAATCAACGTGGTTGGGCTCTAATTTTACCCTTTTGGCAGGATGATATTCGAAGGGAAGCTCAAACAATGAGTCTAATAAATCATCCAAATGTCATAAAATCATTTTGCTCATTTGCTGTTGACCGCAACCTCTGGGTGATAATGCCTTATATGGCTGAGGGCTCATGCCTACATCTCATGAAAATAGCATATCCAGAAGGATTTGAGGAATCTGCCATTGGGTCTATCTTGAAAGAAACTTTGAAGGCTTTGGAGTACCTCCATCAACACGGTCATATTCATCGTGATGTCAAGGTTAATCAGTTTATTCGATTATGAATTTTACATATTATTTGCATAATAGAATGCATTGTTTCACATTTTGTTTAACATGTATTTACAGGCTGGAAATATATTAATGGATAGTGATGGTGTGGTAAAGCTTGGTGACTTTGGCGTTTCAGCTTGCATGTTTGACAGAGGTGATAGACAACGCTCAAGGAATACCTTTGTAGGAACTCCATGCTGGTACGCACACCCTCTATGTGTGTGTGTGTGTGTGAGTGTGTGTATATGTGTTTATATATTTCTATCATTTGATGTATACTAACTGCTATTATTTGTTTTATTCACATGTTATGCAGGATGGCCCCAGAAGTATTGCAGCCAGGAACAGGATATGATTTCAAGTGGGTTCTATTTCATACTCTAATAATGTCTTTAGTGTTTTATTAAAAGTGTTCTCTTTGTCATAAATGATTCATGAGCTTTTTATATGAATGCATGCATGAATTTAATTATCTGTCTCTTCAATTATGATTTGGATATTCGGACTTACATGTCTAGAGTAATACTAGGGATCATGGTTCAGTTTGAGGTAAAGGAAACATTATGGAGCTTCTTCTCCTCAAACTTTTCTCATTTCATAAACTAAGTTTCATTAAGTTAATTTTCTCTTTGACTAAACTAGATTGCAAACCATATGATTAGTCTATTCTAAGATGCACATGACTTACAATATTTTATTTTATTAAATTTACAGGGCTGACATTTGGTCATTTGGAATAACTGCACTTGAGTTGGCTCATGGACATGCGCCATTTTCGAAATATCCTCCGATGAAGGTATAAATATCTTCATAAATTCTTAGCTGCTTTCATATATGATACAGTTGCAATCCCATAATCTTGTCCTCAACATTCCAATAGGTTTTGCTAATGACAATACAAAATGCCCCACCTGGACTTGATTATGACCGTGATAAGAGGTTCTCTAAGGTAATCTCCACATTATTAGGAACACCATATTCACTACACACTTTTGAGGCCTATAAATTATAACAATGCAATTTCTGGTTTTGGACAGTCTTTTAAAGAAATGGTTGCTATGTGCTTGGTTAAAGATCAGACTAAGAGACCGACTGCAGAAAAGTTGTTAAAACATTCGTTTTTCAAGAGTGCGAAGCCTCCTGAACTCTCTGTGAAAAAATTGTTCGTTGACCTACCACCCCTGTGGAAACGTGTGAAAGATCTCCAGCTCAAAGATGCTGCACAACTTGCTTTGAAAAAAATGCCTTCAGCAGAACAAGAAGCTATATCTCAGGTTGAAATGCATGTCTTCTTTATATTTTCTATCGCATATATGGTACTTTCTTTTGATTTGTGACTTCTGCTTTTCACTTTCAGAGTGAGTACCAGCGAGGAGTAAGTGCTTGGAACTTTGATGTCGAGGATTTGAAGCGTCAAGCATCTTTGGTATCTGAAGAGATTTTGCTTTTGAATGCCCCCTCACCCCCAGTTAGTATGGAATAAACCATAAACAATGCAAGTTTTCATATGACTGTTCTGTTCTTGGCAGCTGCAGAACGAGGATGAAATACAAGAAATGAAAGAAGAAGAAGACAGCCTAAACTTACATAGGAGCCAAAAGGTTATTGATAGTTCTCTTCTCATAATTATTTTCTTTCCATGGAGCTCCTGCCAATGTTCTTTTATATGCATCTCTTCCATGTTTATAGCTTTATGGACAAGTTGGGCAAGTAGTTAACAAATTTCCATTTACTGTTCATAGGTTGCATCTGATTCCTTGGTAAAATCAGTATCTCCAAGCAATGATATTAGCAGGTAATTATAGGGTTTTGGCATCATCTTTACTTGAATCCATATTTCTTCTTAATATATCATTTTTGCCTTGTAGATTTTAGTTTTCCAGATATTAATCCTTTAAGGTGCATTTAAATTTGTGTTTGGGATTTGTTATTTCCCATGATGAACTTGCATATATTCACCTTTTGCCTGCAGAGAGACAGCAAATGGTAATGACGTGTTTGTATATGAGAGCCAGGCAAATAAGGGAAAGGTAACTGAAAATGATATAACAGAATATGACAATAAGGCAAAAACTGATCTCATGAAGAATGGCTTAAAACCTGAGATGCCACCATTAATGGTAGAGAAAGAAGCAGCACAAGCCAAGATTAGAAGTCAGACATTCATAACCCGTCAAACACAGAGCGGACCTCTCATGCCTGGTGCTGTGCTAAGCAATTCACAGTCCGAAAGAACACGCAATTTAGAAAGGTTTATGATAATTTATTTTTTTGCTTCATCTGTCCTTTGTATTCTTGTATGTGTAGACAACAACAATAATGTCCAATATTTTTATTTGTTGCTCTAGTGCTACTTTCATGCTCTAAAGTGCGCAGAGAAGAATATTAATTTGGAAAGAGGTTTTGCATAATTCATCAACTCCTGACTGTGTACTTGGATATGAATATGAAATATATTAGCAGATTTTAACTTAAATACATTCCCTGTTTAGATGCTAAGGATCTCATGTATATGATAATTTCCAAGCTTTTGCATGTTAGCATGATTTCTCTTCCTTGTTATTTTCACTGAAAACTACAAAACTTGTTTTATTTATCAGGTCTGAGATTGAAAACCACCAACCGGCTGAGAAGAGTCAGCAAGTGCGAAGAGCCCCAAGTTTTAGTGGTCCTTTAAACCTCCCTAACAGAGCTTCAGCAAACAGTTTATCAGCTCCAATCAAATCTTCAGCAGGTAACGACTTTCACTCAAGTAGTCAATTAGATCATCAAACTATAGCTATGCATTGATAAATTTCGGGGAGGCGGGGTGGTGGTGGTGGATTTTTTTAAAGTCCTGTAAATTAGCCAGATTTTGGTTTCAGGACACTTAACTTTCTTGAGTTTTGTCCGGCTAATTTTCAATATTCAACCTTTTAGTCCTTTCTAGTCTTTTGCTGACTACAGTAGGTGAAACAACCAGTTTTGAGCTGACGTGACATCTTCTATACTCCCTCGGAACTTCTTTCCCACTTGGACACACAAACCACGGGAAAGAGAGTATGTGAGTGTAAAATTAAATAATAAAATAAAGAAGTGTACTTTATTGATTTTTGTGAGTGTAGAATATTTCATTTTTTAGGTGTGTGAAAGAAGAGTTAAGACGTCCAAATAAGTTAAGTGTGGAAGTAGAGTTGCCACAGAGGGAGTATTTTTTTTATATTTTTTTGTTATTGAAATTTTGCCCTTTTAACTTTAAAAATCGGTTACTAACCGCTCTAACCAGTCAAAGATCTAAAAAATGTAAATTTGAAAGTTGACAGGACAGATTTTTTCAGGAAAGTGAAGTGTTAGAAAGCATAAATGGACAAATTTACAATTTGTATTTTTTTCCCTCAATCTTTGGGCTGCAAATCATGTTTTCTCTTTGTTTTCAAGGGTTCAAAGATTCCATGGAGGATAAATCAAAGACGAACTTGGTACAAATAAAAGGGCGATTCTCTGTAACATCAGAAAATGTGGATCTTGTAAAGGTATGGCGAAATGGTAATGGCACTTATTTCTGTTTCATAACCGTTGCTAACTTAAACGTAATTACTAGGATATTCCATTATCCACAGTTTCTCGACGAAACTCTCAGGTAAGATGGAAGCGGCTTTGTTGTCTGAAACGGTGATGAGATAAGGATGTTTAGTTCTATATTCATGCATTGTTTATGTTGTTCTCAGGGCTCACCATTAAGGAAGTCTGCTAGCGTGGGAAGTTGGATATTTGATTCCAAACAAACGGTTTGTATGATTAATTTGACATTTAAACTAGCAAAATTTGGCTGTTAAACCCTTTTTGTTTTTTCAATTGAAACTTGATTCCTTAGCTTGTTTGTTCTTTATTTTCAGCCCCACAGCCAATCACCCAAAGAAGTTGTAAACAGTAATGGGCTTGCATCAGTTCTCATGCCTCACCTTCAGAATCTCTTCCAACAAACATCAATCCAGCAAGTAAGATAATTTCTAGAAAGTGTAAGCATCAAATGGTCCCTAACTATCAATTTTTGTTTCGATAGGCCCCTAAATTAGTTCTTGTTTTAAGAAGCCATTTAATTGATGATGAAATTTTATTTCATGAGCTCGCTCGGGATGAAATTTGAAATTAGGTTCCATCACCTGAAGAATTGAGGTTGTAAACTTGTAATGAATTGCACAAAACACATCTCTATATTAATAAAAATTAACACATGATTAAATTTAAAGAAATTGCCAATCCTTGTCTTGATGGAGCTTGTGGAATAAAATTTCAAGACTTTGAAGGACTTTTTGAATCAAAAATTAGTTTAAAGACCTATTGAAACAAAAATTGATAGTGTAAGGATCCGTTGATGCCGTGTGCCTTTCTACTTAGTTTTATTTAATAACTGTAATCTTTGCCAGTTCCCTGCTTTATGTTGTTCTTATTGCTTGTCATCGACTCCCAGGATCTTATTGTGAATTTATTGAGTAGCTTGCAGACAGTGGATGTAGATAACGGTGCGTTTAAAATCTGATGCTTGAACTGTGTAATGCATATATACCTATATTATTCAGTATATATTTAGCTGGCTTTTTTTTTTTTTTTTTGTTAACTTTATAGGTCCTCAAAATGGGAAGCTGCCTCCTTTACCTCGTGGTTCAGAAAATAATGGCAGCGTAAGCTCTATGCGCTCATCAGATAACCTGTTCATTTGGTGCATTTATGACTTGTTTGAAATTGTTTTTAGCATCAGTTGCATTTTCTGAAATAAATTAATGTTTGAATGGTGCACTTTGTTTGAGACTGAGAATGGGTGATACCTTAGAATTGGTTTAGTTTTGGGGGGAACTAATAATTTGACGGGATAAAACAAACCACTTTGTAATTATTCATTAACGAGATATTGATCGTATTAAATATTTCTCAGCTTACCAGTTGCACATGGTGCGATACTGAACAAATTTTAACCAAATTTTTTCAATCAAGCTGTTATTTTTTTAAAGATTCCATGAATGATAGAAAAGGATAGTTGAAAAGTATTAGTTCATGTGCTGAATAATGTTAGTTGTATATTGGAAAATTACTACTGCTATTCAACCTATATACTGATATTTTTTTCTCTTTTATGAACTAATTTTCTTCATATTAACTAATACTTATTATATATATCAATTTTTTTGTTCAAGAGTCGAACTTTGGTTAATTGAGTCAAAATTGAACTAATTGCACTGTGCAACTAGTGCTTAGTAGTTTTTGCCTTAATTAAAACTATAATAAAAAATATTTCACAATATCCTAAGAAACCAGCTCTCCAAACACAAATTCGAAGCCAACTCCAAATAGAGCCATGTTTGGCTTGCACGACTCGACAGTAGTTCTAATTGTTCTCATGGATTTTATGAAGTGAATTAAGAATCGTAGGCAAGGTTTCTTTTTATCTTCCTGTCACTGTTTCCTCACTGTCAGATTCTATAGTGAAACTTGTGAGTTTATTCTCTGATAAATGTTTCTGTTTCTCCTGATTTGTGCCATATGCTTTTGTAATATAATATACACATTTTTTGATACTCGGTATCCGTCTCAAGAATTGACTAATCTAGGAGACCCATAACACACTGTCCACTAGCAATGGAAATCTATTTCAACCCAGGGCAAGCTCTATATGGACTGGCCTACATATAATATACATATTTAAATTTATTATTAACCCCTATTTAACTGACAACAAGCAACAAGTTACATGAGTAAATTTTTATTTCCCACACACATATTTTATATAAAACTCCACCCACTTTAAAAATGAGTATTTGATGTCAATAATAATTTTTGTCCTCCGGACTCCGGATTATTCATTACTTTCTTCTATTATTATCTTCCAGAACACCCATTACCAAAAAACATATCAGAAGACAATGAAAACTGAAATAAACACAATGGTTACGTTTTTTTTTTTTTTTGCCTTGATGCAACATTGATTTTTATTCATGTTATGGAGATTATGAGATTGCCCATAATGAACCTAATATTTTCACTTGTTTGATTCTTAGACAGAGGTATGAATCTATTTGTTGCATTTGGAAGAAATATTTCCTTTCTCGACAATCAATTACCATGTCTACCTTAGGGTTCATTTTCAACTTTCATTTTCATGCTGAAAAATTGAGCTTGAAATTTTTATTTGGTTTGATCATCTTACGCCGGATCATACGTCAAGCCTTCATTTGTTTAATGCCGCTAAAATTTCTTCATATGAAGTTTCCACGTATTTGAAGTGGTTTTGCTTGTTTGTGTCCATATTTCAAGATATCAGATACATACTTGCATCTGTTTTCCTTCTGCTTATGGGTCCACTCTATTATTAATGTGAATCTGGAGTTGTATAATAAATAGTTGATGCATCTACAGGTCGAATCAATTGTTTCTGAACGGGAACGAATGCTTCTTATGAAGATATCAGAACTTCAAGCTAGGTGATTATCAGAAAACAAATTTATCGAGCCATATTATATTTTTCTGTTTTCCCCTTAATTTTCAAGAGAAGCTCAACCCTGTTTTGAAACACCTGCAGGATGAATAGCTTGACTGATGAATTAACTACAGAAAAGCTGAAGTACATGCAAGTGAGTTTCTTATTGATTATTTCGTGGTTGCATTGTCTGACTTATTTCAATTGTGTGTGGCTATTGATTATTGAAAATCTAGTTGGTTTAAACTCACATGGAATGTTAAACCAGTGTACTTCAGAATTCTCCATTATGACCCCATAATGACTCTGGTTTTCTTCTATTGGCAGTTACAACAGCGGATAAATGCAGCTTCACCACGCGAAGAGGATGGAGATAGAAGGGGAGGAGATTCATGATTTTCAAATTCTGGTTGGGTATTGTTAATTCGTAGCACCTTGGAAAACTCAGGTAAGTACTCTATCGACACATGATATATACTTCGCTTAATCTTAGGGGAGCACATGCTTCAAAATTCTTCCCATTTAAATGGTAATCAGAGTGAGGATGAGGTAATTTTGGTAGTTAGTGAGAATAAAGGACGGACTTTACATCCATCATACTTGGTGTGGGATAACGAGACTCAGTATAAACTAATCATTACAACATTTTGATTAACTACATCCCTTCCTATAATCATTTCACTATTCCTCTACCCAACAATTATTTTTTGTCCCCAGTTATTTCGAAATTACCACAAACACTTACAATGTGACCATCATTTCATTATAATTCACTATTCAGTGATTCTTATTACCATTCCCATTGCCTAGTATCATCATCATCACATTTCTATATATTTGTGTATTTTCAGGGTGAAAATGTAGAAACAAGTGGAGGATATATCGTTTTTGTATCTGGAAATCATGCTTGTAAGTCAGCTGTTGAATAAGACCTTCAAAAAAGACTCCAGCTTTGTACGGAAACTAATAAGCGAAAGTTTGGAAGGTAATCTACCGGTTCATTTATTTGGTCGGCGCAAATGGATAGCGTCTCTCTGCTTGTGCAGATGGTGTTGTGATCTTAAATCCAATGAGTATCACTTTTGTGACCTTCAGTATGAGATAAAAAAACCACAGGGATATTTACTGTTTTCTGTAGATTATGTGTATGTTTTTAGCTTGAAATGCCATGAAACTGTAATTTTGTGAATAGGTCATTTGTACACTATGCGCTGGTATATAAAGCTGGCCTTAAAAACTCAGTTATTATGTCTTATACTGTAAAAATTGTGTGGTGATTTTTTCTTATTATCTGCATCCTTAAAATAAGATGTTTTGGAGATTAGACTGACATTGAAGTCCTTTACCATCAAATTTGCCCGAATAAACAAGAGATTGACTAATATCATTTTATTTATTATTTTAGTATTGATAGGGTGATTCCTTGAGAAAACATTTATTTCTTAATTTATCTACATTTGTCCAGCCTTCATTTTATTGGATAAACTCTTGTTTCCATTTTCTTTCTTGGAGATGAGGGGAAAACTCCATTTTTAATATTTTACAATGATAATTTTATTAAAATTTCACTCTTTTAAAAAGTAATAATTTTTTATTAATAAAAATAGGTATCATGATATGAAAAAGTTTCACACAACCCTTACTCATTTATTACTATTCTAATGCATTACCATTCGCTAAAATGCAACATTTTTCATTTAAAAAAAAGAAGCAACAGCCATATATTACTACTATTTGTTATGATATGCTCCAACAAGTACAACATTTTATGTGTATTTTGCGTTCAACAATTGATATAATAGCTTGGAGCACAAGCGAGTACGTTTCAATTAAAAATGAAATTACCTAATTATCTCACGTCACTGTTTATATTACGAGTCATCACTTCACTAATTATTTTTTGAGTGTATTTACTTATATCCCCTCTGCTGCAAATCTATTAAAAAAAATATTACAAGTATTTTATTTAAAAGTTTATGAAAATTTGGAATACTTAATCACATCGATGAATTAAATTAGTAAGCAACAACCTTCGAAAATCGGGATGCGATAAATCTTACTAAAAACTCAGGAAGTTTTTTATTTGGCTAAGCTGAAGCAAAAAACTGCTTTAGTTTTAAATAACATTACAACAGCTAGCATGCTGATGGTTGCATCACTCACATATAGGATTTCATTCGAGGCCTGACCAGAGACTGGCCGCCATCGACAAATACGGTGGTTCCGGTCATATAACGCGCCCCATCACTTATCAGATAAATGACGGTTGAAGCAATATCGTTTTCAACATCTAGCCATCGTCGTAATGGATTAGCATCGTTAACCAACTTCTCTGCTCTCTCCCTACCCACTGATAAAGGGAACTTGTCTTCAAGATGCAACCCACGAGCTATCGCGTTAACCCTTATTTGGTACTTCCCCATCTCCAGTGCTGATGTCTGCCCAAAATACACAATTGATTAGGTATAGAAGAATGCAGGATAACGTAGATGTGTGGTAACTTATTCAAATATTTCTCATTTCCCTATTAGAACTATAGGATATAATGATAATATTGAATATCATGAAACTGCAACATTTACAGCTACATTTCATTGCAACGAAACCATCTCGTTTCATGAGATTAAACAGCAACGATTCTAGACAGTGTTTTCTTGGTAGAGGTGTAATATAGTTGAATAGAGCCAAACACTACCAACCTAAAGCTTGAGAAAACAAACCATTTGATCTCATAGCATTAAACAACAATAGTGGTTTCTTGGAAGGAATGTTATCTACACAAGTTGAGTCAAACACTACCAAGCTCAAGTTCAACTGGAAATTCGGAGCTTGAGCCCAATCAAGCTTAATTTTGTTTAACTCGAATAGATGCCACCCAATGTACTCGAGGCTCGACTTGATTTATATATTTTTTAAGACATGTCATAATTCATATAAAAATCTAGAATAACGCCGAACTCGATCAAGGGAAAAATAGTAAATATCTTGGACATTTCAAGGTTCACAAGCCTATCCAATTGGGAATTGTTGAGTTCGAGCTAGATAGCTGCTCAAGTAACTCGAGCTCAATAACTTGTTTACACTCCAATTTCTATGGAAATTTGTCCCCACGATTACACATTCCTGATCTGAACATGAACATGACTTTTAACGTATTCAAGAGGAAAAACACAAATCATGCTGCTTTACTGCGAATTTGCATAATAAGTTGGTATAATTAAAAGAAAAATAATACTCAGCATGCAGCCACAAGAAGTTATTCTATGAACATATGCTGTCAAAAAACTTGAATCTTTTGGAAAGTGCTAAACTTACCCTTGCTAGCTGCTGAATCCCAGCCAAACACGAACCATATGCTGCAGCTCCTGGATACAACCCCCTCTCAGCTCCAATTACTGTGGTCATGAATACAATGGATCCACCAGATTTCTGATCACGCATTGTTTTACCCACCGCCTTTAGTAGATACCAAGGGGCCATAAAGTTGGTTTTCACAATCTTTTTGAATTCATTTTCAGCCAAAGACAGCGGATTTTGTATACTTCCTGCTTCACAATTCTAAGTTAATACTATTCAATTTTCAGCATTCAGCTACATGAAGGCAATATAGATGAAAGTTGCACGATATAAAATACGAATTTGTAGGCACACCAGAAACTATCAAACATTAAACACAACTTCTGAGCAGAAAATTTCAGATATCCCTCAGACAAACTGCACACACAAGTACGAAGAATAGCCTTAGACCATCAAGCAAATAAAGGCTGGGATTGGCTACCAGATCTTGAAGGAAAAAACAATAACTAAACACTTGGCGCACTTCAAGAAATTCTTCGGTATCAGGAAGATGATTATTGCACCTCTTTTCTCAGAACATTGCTACAGCTATAGCATTAAAATGAAGAGTAACGAGCATTAGAGAAAATAGAAGCAAAAGGGATGACAAAGCAGATTTTACTAAGTAGAAGGTAGGTGGACCTCAACAGCAGATCAGGTATCCGAATCAATTCACTGTTTCATCAATCTTGAAAAAGTTTGCTCACGAAAACAGTAAACGAGAAGAGCATAATGCAAGATATTTTTATATATTCAATTACATCGACGAGATGGACAGAACAGATTATTCAATTAGGGGGATTATCAATCATAGAAGAACTAGTAACCTATTGGATCATGATGTTCTACCCATTTTACAATTTCACAAAGTAAATCGCATTATAGTAAAATAGTAAAACTGAATTCACACCCAGAGACAAAAAAAAAAAAAAAAAAGTGAATTCACCTTCGTATGAGTAACAGTTGACCAAAGCATCTAATTTCCCTAGAATTTTCGTCGCCTTCCCCACCGCTTCATCAAACGATCCTTCCCTCTCGTCCTCCATATCTAATCCCACCACGTCCATGGAAGCAACGCCGTTTAAGGAACTCGTAATCTTCTCTGCCGCGCTCTTCAATTGCCGCTCATCTCCCATTAAAACCAACCTTTACACAAACAACAAAAATTAACTTAAAAAGTAAAAATTAAGCAACAAAGAAAGGAGGACTTTGAGTACCGGCAACCGCGCAGAGCTAAATGGCGGGCTATGCTGAGAGAAATTTGGTCTCCATTGGAGGTGAGCACAACCTTCTTTCCAGGGTTTTCCATGGCAGAACCAAAGTACTATACTGAAACTCTTTACAATCCGCGCACTTTTAGTGCCTGTTTTCAACATTTATTAACAGATTAGAGTTTTTTTTTTTTTTTTTAAGTTGGCAAGACCTAATTAAAAAAAAATTCTTTTATACTATTTAATAATAATTGTAAACATATATTCTCTTTATCTCAAGATTTATTTTATAAATTAATTTATAGATAAAATAAAGTATGTGAATGTAAAATTAAATATAAAATATAAAAAGTGGATTTTATTATTTTTTGTGAGTATGATTTTTATTTTTTTTTAAATGTGAAAAAAAATTGGGACGTTCATATAAGAAAAGTATGAAAATTATCTTTGGATAGAGGGAGTACTTTGGACCTGTTTTCAATCATTACTAAACAGTGATACACACTTATTTTTTTAAAAAGTCGAGTCTTACCAACTTTTTTAAAAAATGCTTCTACACTTTTAGTGCTTGTTTGCAAACTCATTATAAAAAGTAAAAGCGCTTATTTTTTAAAAAGAAACATTTAAAATATGTTTTCAACAACTATTTTAAGTGCTTATTATTACTTTTGGTCAAGCAACAATTTTTAGCTTTTAACTTCTAGTTAAGCACTTCTACACATTCCCCAATAAAATAATACTCAATACTCTTTTTAGAGGAACTTCTTTTGCAAACAAATTTTTCTTAATCATTTTTCAAAACTACTTAAGTTTAAAACACTCCTTATTTTTCATTTTGCTACTAAAATTATTTAATATCACTTTTTCAATTCTACTAGAAATTGCAAACATGCATTTAGTAGAAGTTAAAAAGCAGGTACTTAATTTGGCATATTAGACTGGTAGGTGTGTGTGAGTGTGTGTGTTTTCATAAAATATTACTTTCGTCCATTTATTAAATTTGTGCATAATGCTAGACACAAATAAAAAAAAAATTAAGGTAAAAATAGTTGCAGTGTACTGTGAAATTTATTTATAGATAAAATCTATGTTGCTCGGACTCGGGTGCGTATCCTAAAGTTTGACTCTTGAGTATTAAAAATTAAGGGTACATGAACACGGTAAAAAACGATTCAAAGCGTATCCTAAAGTTTGACTCTTGAGTATTAAAAATTAAGAATACATGAACACGGTAAAAAATGATTCAAATTTTTCCACACAGGTGCAGTAATTCATTAGAATGATTATTTTTAAAAAAATCATGTAATGCATTTAACATCAATTGAGTGAATTGTTGAATAACATTAGCAAAATAATAATATTATATGCTAATAATATTATATAGTAAACTAAAAGAAAAAAATGTGTATGTATTATATTATATATTTATATTATTTTTAATTTAAGTATAAAACAATTTTCAGAAATTTTTTTTTCCTTTCGATTGAGTAAATGATGGGAAATAAAAAATTTGAATTAATTGAATAATATCAGGAGGTAACGTGAAATGTTTTTGGGAACTAAGGAAAGTTAATAATACTATGGTTTTCCAAACCACCCCCCCCAGCCCACTAGCGTGAAACATGTTTATGGAGGCGTGTTGAAATTTTCATTTTTTATCGTCTTTAAAATTTCAACACTTTTGTAAACATTCAATCTTCAACTCTTCATCACTCATCGTTCATTTAGCTTCATTTTCTCTAATAGTATGTAACATGGATTTTTTTGTCATAAATCTCAAGGGGATTTACGTATTGGTTCAAAAAAATCACTATATTTATAAATTGGTTCATAATATTTACACCGAGACATGTTTTTTTTACGTACAGAAACACATTTTTTTCTGCACAAAACCAATTTGTAAATAATATCAATTTTGTGAATCATTTTGTAATTTTTTCAAATCTTAATCTTGCCGCCGAGATAGAAAATAGTCGTGTCCGCGAGAAACTTGGTGAATTTGATACGCACTCCACACCCTAATCCGTGTCGTATCCAGGTATTCTGGTGCGACACAATTTTTACCGAGCTGAAAGAGAAAAAAATAATTAGTCGTAAGAGAGTGATAATAAAAATAATAATTTCTATTTACAATGTACATATATTTTATGAACGGAATGTGTATTAATATTTAATATTGACACTCTAGATTTAATTCACTTTTGTAGGGTATATTATATTCAACACATTTTTCCCATTTAAAATTAAATAAAAAGAAGTGTAAATTACAAAATAGTTCACAAAATTGACTAATAATAAATTGGTTCCGTATAAAAAAAATAAAAAGCTTCTGTACAAGAAAAGATTATACTTTTGTATGTGAATATAGTCACTTTTTTGAATCAATATGCAAATGCCCCTAAAATCTTCCACACACTTTATCCACTAAAATCTCATTCAAATAAATTCATTATTTTAAATTTTTCCTTTTTTTGTTATATTTAGTGCAATTTTGGATTGAATTTACAAAAATATAATCTCTCCATCCCACAAAAACTTGCAAAGAGAAGGGGCACACATATTAATTTTCCATCACCCCTATTGTACATTACACACCTATTTCACATAATTCAATATCAATCACATCAACTTTATCTTATATATTTAATATATATATTTTATTTTAAAAGATTGGATTTTATTTGTAGGTTTTGGTTTTTAACATTAATTGGTTCCAGAAGAAATCGGATGGTGATGATGAGGTAATTTATTTATTTTTGCACATTTATCTATAGATTGTACGAAAATTATGTGGAGATTTATGCTGTAGTGATTATTTTCTATTTCTGTCTTTCGGGTCTGTAATCGATGGTTAAATATACACTGTTCAATTATTGTTTGTAATCTGGTCTTGAGTTACTCTATAATTATCTGTAATTTTGTGTCTAATTTAATAATCCATACTTTTATGTGCTTTTATGAGCTTGTACTGATAGTTTATTTAACCAAATAATTTTCATTGTCAAAGTTACATGTGAAGGATTCCTTGTTTTCTGAAAGAAAGAACATATATTCTAGCTAACAATTGTATTTCAATTTTATTGAAAATTAATTGGCCTAAAAGTGTGCCAATTCAGGAGGACACCTTACCTGTTGATCGTCCGAAGAAGATGTCTAAGTATATGAACAAGTATAAGCGGGCGAGATTCTTGGCACGCGTTTTCTGCAGATTAGGTTTGGGTTTTAGATTGTTTTCGACCATTCTTTGACACCTTATATATGCCTGTGGCTGCTCGTGAGGCTTCAATTTACGTAGGCCAATATAAGGTTGATACTTTTAGGAGTCACCCCAAAAATTGGCATCTGGGTCATATTTGATTTTACTTCTAAGCAGTTGACAAGATTTATTATATCGTATAGGGAGTTCACATTGATGTCTTAGCTATACTTTTCTTCTGTAAAAAAATATACTCCCTCCGTCCCTAAGCACACTTTCTATTTTGGGTTATCCCAAATCAATTTGCACACTATTTAAAAGGGAAATATCAATTTGCATACACACTCACAAAACTTTCCACACATTTACCCATATACCACTATTTTATTTAAAAAATACATTTTTCTTAAACCGTGTGCCATCCCAGGGGTGCAAAGGGAGTACCATGTAATTATCATTAACTTACAACAAAAGGCTTAATCCATTCACTGGAAAATAACATAATCAAAAGTAAGGGTAGTGTGCCTAAAATATACTCCCTCCGTCTTTCTATAAGTTGCTCATGTTGCCATTTTCGTCCGTCTTTCTATAAGTTGCTCATTGTTTTTTTACCTTTTTTGGAAATTACTATTCACTTCTTTATTATTATTGTCAATACTTTTTACACAATTTTCATTACTTTTTCACTTTTTTCCATCACATCACTCATACTTTTTCACTTTTTCTATCACATCTCTTATACTTTTTCACTTTTTCCATCACATCACTTATACTTTTTCACTTTTACCTTAATTCGTGTGCCCAAAAGCAACGAGCAACTTATAGAAATACGGAGGGAGTATAAACTAATTTATATAAGCCGATACCCCTTGAATTTAGTCATTTTGTTAGGAAATTCCAAAATCAGAATTAATGCATATACTCCTTCGAGCAATTTGCAAGGGAGGAGGGACACACAAATTAAGAAGAAAGTAAAATAAAGTAGAAAAAATAGTGTTTTGAGGGTTAATTTGGTAAAATTTTATATAAAAAAGTGAAAAAGTTAGTTGGATTGAATGTAATGTGGGTCCAAAAAGTGAAAAAGTAATGACATTTCGTGTAAATATATAGATATTGTGAGGGTGAAGTTTATAAAAGAGTTATCTTTTTTGGGTCTGCAAGTTCCTTTGAAACGTGCCAAAGAGGAAAACTTGCAAATATGTTTTGCTCAAAATAAATATTAGTCGTACTCTGGAGATGCTTTCTGTTTTAGATGCGTAGTTTGCAATCATCTAATAGTTGTTCTGTGAATGTCAGGAATTACTATTGTCGGAATATTTAAATGCATAAAAAATTCATTAATCTGGAGCAGGTAAGCCCCTTTTGTTTGAACTATAGATTGTGTATAGTCCTCGTTCTCAGTTACATTAACTTTGTTGATTCACTCCAAAGAAGCTGCAAAAATCCCTGAGGTTTCAAGGGCAATTCCTACAGATTGTTCTATGGCAATTTGTAAGAGAATGAATCTTAATGATGATATGAGGCCTAGAGTCGTTCCTTTCATCCTCAAAACCGTTCAGAAACATGGTAAGGATGTTGTTTATAGCTTACTGACGTTATTAAAAGATTGTTTCCTATCATTTAAGGCTTTTAGCTAGAGAAACTGTAATGAGAGAATTGTTGTCACTATATGTCAGTTTTCTTATTTTTTGATCCCAAGATCACTTGGTTTTCATGTGAGCGAGCTCACTAATTATGTTCCAAAAACATAATGAGTTTTGTGTGGATGTTGTTAAATTCTGGTCCACATACTGATATCATCTCTCTCTCTCTCTCTCTCTCTCTCTCTCTCCCCATGTACTGCAGCAAATGTGTCATTTATTTGGCAAGACCCTAACCTACAATTATCATAACAGAGAGTGAAGTGATTAAGGAGGCCTTTGCAAAGTATTCTGTCTTCCCGAAGATGAAGATGTTGAATCCACTGCTCAGGTTTCTGGGAGTTAATAGCCTAGAGAATTGTGGGCCAAACATAGAAAAATCGCCAACCCTGAAGGTTCTTTTCTGTTGCAAAACCATTTATTTAGGGGAAAATGTTGTTTTTAAGTTCGAAAATACTTACGATTATTGTGTTTCACAATAGCAAATGTAGTCATTAACCCCCCGCCCAAATATTAATTTAGTTTTTGAAAATTAGCTTTAAAAATATGCAGGCAGGCACATAAAATGACCAATATTTTCCAAAAATAGTTAATTACCTACATTTGTCAAAAAGAAGAGTATTTGCTACAATATAGACATATTGTTCTTAAATTGACCTCCCTAGGCTACTTGCCTAAAATAACATTATTCCCTTGTTCAATAGATATGAAAGAGAAATGCAATACATATTCATGACTATGCTGTTTGTTTTTGGGTGAGATTTCTATGTATTAGCATCAGAGCCTCTTGATTTTTACAACAATGTGAAACTTTTACATCTGTTCTGTATTGTTGGATTCTTGTGAATATTAGGAAATCTTTGTTGAGTTCTTAAACTTCACCTGGCTTGATGTGAATTAAGGAGTAGTTGAGTATGGTTACTGTGGGGAAAGTCTGTTAATGTTTTGAAACAAATGACTGATGCGTATTTTGTGAAAACTATTGAGAATGTTATAAATAAACCTGGCAGGTTAAGTAGGTGTTGTATTTCAAGAGAGTTTTCTGAGTTTCTTATAAAGAATCTTGTGTTGTGGCGTTTGGCTCTATCATTGTCATTACATTAATGTAGGTAGTTTGATGCTTTGGACATTGTCTTGTTTTAAGTTTTAACATGGACTTAGTTATTAACATGTCAAGAAAAAGAAGATTTTTTTTTGGGCTACATAATTAATCAAAAATCAATTACACTTCAACATCTGGTATAGGTCTGTCGCAATTTAAGCCAGTTTAATTAAGTTCTTTTATTCAAGGAGTTATTTGATATATTCCATATATAGTGTTGTTTTTGTAGTGTATTCTTTGGAGTTAAGTGAAATCCCACATGAATCAGATCTTTCAGGCCAGTTTGTATATTCTTCTATGGATTTTTGTCGTTAAACTATGTATTCTTGTTGTCTGCCTATAGAAACATATATCTTTCATTGAGTACTTTTCAAGTTATGAACTTGCTGTCTGATTATTGAGTTACGCGGTATATGTTTATAAATGTTACAAGTGCTTTCAATGAAGGAGCTGATAACTTTAGATTTTTGTATGATTGGACTTACAAGAAAATATTTGAAAATCTGTGATTCTGCATTCTTTTGTCTACCTATAGAAACATATATCTTTAACATTGATTTAAAGCTTTCGTTGAGTGCTTTAAGGGGTTGTGATGGAGTTGCTTGTGAGATATTTATGAATTTTAACTCAAGTAATGTACTTCCTGTGAAGGAGCTGATTGATTTATGAATTTTACAACAAATAATGTGCTTCTTGTTTAAGCGTATCATTATTCAGTCTTTTTAAGTGTACCATTATTCATTATTCTTGTTTAAGTGTAGCAGGGAGTGGAGTGCTCGATTGAAAACCAGACGGTATCCCTTAAAATGAGTGGAGTGTCCAGCACAAAAGTACTTTTTAGAAAAACGTGTCCAGAATTGAGAGAAGCGTCCTGTTTTCTGCAAAGCTGCCAAGATTCTTTGGCTTTCCTCATTTTTTGTCCAAGGTTGCAGAAACTTGGGCTTGCTTTTGAAAAGTTTGTTGCTTTGTTACTTTACTTTAAAAAAATTATTGTATTAGATTGTTAAAAAGTTAATTATTTTAAATCTGATGAAAAATGACTGTTTTGATTAATTTTAGATTAATTCAGCTAGGTTGACACTATAAAAATTGATTATTTTATAATTGAATATTATATTTATAAATAAATAATATTTTTATATTACATATATATTTTTTCAATACCATGAAATTCGCTAATTTATGTAGTAATTAATTTGTCAACTCCAATTTATCATATTAAACAAGAACAAATAAATTAATTAAACGTAATAAAATATAAATATAATAATTTGATAATAATAAATATTTATTTATTTGTAAATAATATTACTCAATTACTGAAAATGCATACCACTATTTATGGCACAATATGGATGTTTTTAACACGTGATGATTGTTGATCTAGATTTGATATGAAGTTTCATTTATGCGCAAATGGTATAGGCAATGAGTTATAAATTGCATTCACATTAAAAAGATATATGCTTCTAACAATTTTGATAATGTAAAAAATTGAAGTAGAATAAAATATTTTTTACTAATTAGCTAGTTTGGATGTAAGATATATTCTTCGACCTTCCTTACAAATTAGAAAAGAACAAAAGTAAAAAGAAAAAAACAGTTGATCATCAAGTTGTCGATCGGATGAATATGTATTCTTCGAACCTTCCTTGCAAAGAAAAGAAACACTTATGCCACAGAGTGATGCATATATATATATATATATGTATAAACCATGCATGCATATTTTTTCGAATTCTTTCTCATCATGCATGTTGTGTTATTTTTACAAAATGGCCTTCAAAACAACGATTTCACTACTCTCTGCATGCCATTAATTAATTATTCCTTTTCAATGATAGAGAAATTTATAAGATGATTTGTTGGGATGTTTCTAGAAGGTTAGGTTCTCGAGCGTACAAACTCTGATTAATTTACAACATTGAATGCGCGCAAATTGCAGGATTATATATTTGATCAGCCTGTGGTAGCACCATGCCAATACAACATCACTTCTGCTAGCCTATATATAATTAATTCCAGCTTCCTTAATTATTATCTAATTTTCACTTAATTTCTTCAAATGCTAGCTCCTCCTCCTTAGCTAGCTAGGTACATCTTAATTTCATATTTTACATTTACTATTAATTCTACTCTTGCCATTATTACCTTTTGACTCTACTGTCATAATTTGAGAGACGAAACTGGCATGAAGTTACGGCAGGGATTTATGTTGTTTGACGAACGGAATTTAATTATATATAGAGCTTGGTTTTGTACCCTATATATATATATATAGAGGGAAGAAAGAGACAATCGGTTTTTTTCTGTAACATTTTCAAACTATAAAGTCCTAAGCTAAAGAAAGATAGTTATTGGGTAGGGTAAATTTTAATTTTATGATGTAAGGATAAAGTAAAAATAGAATAAATATAGTATAGGGTAAAATTATAATAATATTTAATTGATACTGTTGATAGGTGAACTAAAGCGAGTTTATTAGGGAGAGTTAATATAATTAAAAAGCTCAAGGCTTAATAGCTCGTCCGTAGCTCGTTCCAAATGGCCAGAGCCACGTCATCATCCATTGATCAGTCAACACAACAAAGAGAGAGGAAGCTCGTCAGCTAGCTCGCCCAGAGTTGAAAATAAGTGGTCACTCCTCACTACAAGCATTGGACCTCGGAATAAGCACAAGACAAAGGAGTTCGCCCTACCCGAAGTAGGAGACAATAGTTAAATAGGTCTCTAATAGTAATGTAGTAGGATAAAAGCAATAATTAGAGCATAAGAGATGGCAAAGAGACAAGTGTTAGGGACACTTTTCAGTTAATTAAGCTATTTTAAGCTTAAAACATGTCACATCACCACATGCAAACATATATAAATGGGCATCTTGTACCTATTATCTCTCTCTAAGTTCATTTTATCCACAACTCACTTCTCTCTACTTTCTCACACTATTAATTCTATTCCATAATCCAACTTTGATTATTGTTTGGGAAAAATTCAGAGGATAATTAGCCACATATACTATATTTATATAGATTATTTATAGAAATGTAGAGTTCTGATTTTAAAATTGTATTTTCAAAATTTAAATTCGAAGTTTCAAAATCCAAAAATAGCACTCCTAAAATTCTTGGAGTCCCCAAATTTTCTCCAGTCCATCAGTACTAGCCGATTCTAACATTTTCCAGTTAAAGAATTTTATTTTTTTATTAAAAAAGAAAAAAAAAGTGCTGAAATATTTATTGACAAACTGTCCCAACAGCATTAGCATTATTAGTAATTAATAGAGAGTTACGAGTGGTACAAATGTAGGGTAGGGATGCCAAACAAATTGCCCATTAATATTATTTCATTTTGAGAGGACAATTAGATGTTCCATTGATTTGATGCGAAACTTGACTTTACGTACGTCAATGAAATACTATTATTTTTTATTCGAAAAGAGTACATTATTTTTGTATCAATATGTAATTATTTTTTATTTTATTACCTAGTATTAGTATTGCATTTAATTTAAATAGGATCGTACTTTTTAATGTACTTAGTAACTTAACACGTGCATTGCCCGTTGTTATTTACTTTACAATATTAGTTGATACTATATTTTTATAAAAGAAGCTGTGTACCAACTTGAATTGGTTGTTTTGATTATTTGAAGGTGCTTAATCAATTCTTCAAGGATGCAACGATGAATCCAAGAAGTATGATTTTGATGTTGATAACGAAGCTAGCTAGATAATTATGAATTTCAAGAGTAGTTCATCTCAAGATTAAGCATGTTAATTATTAGTTGTTATATTAGCTAATTTGCAGTTGTCTTACATATATTTTTAGCTATAAAGTGTGATTTTTTTTCTTCAAAGAATAATAATAAAATAAATATTTTGAGCATGTTTTGGGCTAGACAAATACTTACCTTACGCATGCTTAGGAAGAAAAGTAAGCAAAATCTTCTTAAAATGTATTTTTGAATAAATAAATTGCAAATTGAAACTAAATTTGCAATTACTCACAAAAAGTCGCACTTCCAAATTGACTCGCAAGTTCAAAAAATAACTCTTCCCTTCCAAATTTTGGTGGAAATTAAGGATATAAAATTATCATCTGATATGATGTTTGCATAATTATATGTATATATTTGTATATAACAACCTATATATGTCATTGGCCAAAGCGTTTCTCTCACCTGTAATGTAATTTAAATTTCTAAAATAATGTGAATTATATTTGTTTCTAAAATCCTAACAAACATAATTAATATTGACGACGAGAAGAATCATATATAAATAAATAAAAAATGTGTACGAATTGAGTAATGGTTGCATCTCATTATTTATTACAGATACAAGACAACAAACCAAACAATTAGAATGGAGCATATGCCAATTCATTATAAACTCCTACCTGCTTTGCTGCATGATACACTAATACTAATAATAGTAATAAAAGACACTTTACATGTTACATATAATTAAAAATATATAAAAATAGTCCAAGACTCTCTCTCTCTCTCTCTCTCTCTGATCTGGAGTCACTGAGCGGCGTTCATAACTTAGAGGCAGCGGCCAGGGAGATTGTTGCCTCCTTCGTCGGCGCCGTCGAGTGGAATGTTTATACGATGGACAACACTCCAAATTCAGAAGCAATACATACAATTTATGTTGATACGCAATACAGAGAATTTATAATGAGAATAGAATTGTAAAAGTTTAAATTAATTGAAAAATTAATATTGGTTCAGAAATTTATAGTGAAACGTTGTACATGGTGAATATGGTCGGCATGTGAAGCATCACTAATATAGTAACGGAAGGGGAGAGATCATGGAAGGTGGAAACGTTTAAAAAGGGGTTAAATTGTATATAGAGAAAAAAGTGGCAAGGGCAAATGGGTCCAGAAATGTTTCTCAATCCAAAGCCACTTTTAATAAATAGATAGATATGTACTATCATATGAGTAGTGATTACATTAATTGAAAGATTGTTTGGTGCTTAACTAATGTTCTAATTTAGAAACCTACTATTACAAAAGAAAATCAGAATAAAGGGTAAAATTGAGTTAAAAGAAAATGTATAAATTCATCTAATTTTGGATTTTTTTAATTTAGAAAATTACTACTACAAACATAAAACATGTATATATATTGTGGTGAAAGAAAATGTACAAATTCATCTAATTTTATCCAAATTAACTATAGTTAAAAAAGATTAAATTCGAATATCTTATAAGTTGCATGAAAAAGAAACTTGTAAAAATGTCTAGAAATTTATAAGTTGTTTTATTCAAATTTGAGGGTAATCTTGTGTGCATCAAGTGTATTGTACAATTCAATTGTATTTTTAAATATTTAGACTAATTAGTAATGAAAAAACACACATATTATTATCAAAAATATATTTTTATAAAGTAGCTTTTAGTAATAATGAATATGATTTTTTAATTAAAGCAAATATAATTTTTTTAAGTTATATTTGAATCGGACAATGCATTTAATTTACAAAAGACTTGCTAAGTAATCTCTCGATGGAAATATTGAACGTGTAAATACTTGGCCTAATAAGGAAGTTTCAAAATGGCCGAGTCAAATTTTGGATTTTTGGATCAAGCATTTAAAACATGCAGATCACATCCCTAAATACTAGAAATACGAAGAATTATGGTTCATTTGGTTTAATATTGGAAAAGTTAGATCAGACAAGATTATAATTTAGAGATTATTATTTGTAAGTTAAATAGTATATTTAGATGGATTAAGATAATTAGTAATGTAAAATAATTTTATTTTCAATGTTTGGATTGTGAGATTAATAATAAAAATATATGCAATTGACAAATTTGTCATCTATATCATAAACAAAAATAAAGTGAATTATGGTTCTCATTTCCAATATAAGAGGAGTATTTTAGTAAAGATAAACACAATGAATTATTATTATACCTCTTTTCTAAAATAATATTATCTATCATTCATAAGATAATTGAATTTTAGTTTTTGGCTTTTTATTAATTTTGAGTCTTTGTCCATTAAACCAAACATAAAATTAAATAAGATAATTTAATTTAATTTAATTTATCTTAGCTTATCTAATGAACCAAATGAGGTCTTAGAAATTAGGAGTGTAAAAGCAATGAAGAAACAACGTGTAAATATATATATTGTTTCAATTTATATATACTTATTTATATATAAATAATCCACATAAGAAGTGTGGATAGGGAAAAGAGAAAGTTAATTAACTGCTTTTCAACTCCTATTATAGTCGAGATGTCTAAAAGGGAAAATACGGATTGGAAATAATAGAACAGAGAATTGGTATTCTCTGCAATTTTTTTCCCAACAAGACAACTACAATGATTAAACATTTTCCCTAAGTCAAACTCCCGTCTCAGAAAATAAACTCACAGATAATTAATCCATTCTGACTCCTGGCATTACCAATTCGTGGATAATCATACACAAACTATTCTGTGTATTGGACTCTGTGTACAGAACGATTGGAATCTGGGAAGGAACTGAACGAGGATATCAACAGGCTTGTGATCCTTTTCCGCTGCATTAAATTAACAGGTTAGTGACCCTGTTCGTGTTGGTCACGGGTTAGACATCAAATCCAACATATGGTATCAGAGCCATTATGTTGGTATCCCAAGTATTTGAGTGAATATATGTTGATACACCAAGTATCTCAACATATAACAGTACATATCTGTAGATATTTCTCAACCCGCTCCCCCCACTCATATATAACATAAAATAGTACACATCTATATATATATATATATATATATATATCTTACCAATGTCAATAGTATTCAAACCTCACAAACTCCCATACCCTTTAATATGGTGCATCTATATTATATGCGTCGTCATAATGGTAATCTGAGGTATTGTAATCTTAGGTGGTTTGTCTCACTATAAAACCGAAGCTACCGAAAATTAGTGTCCAACAAGCTCAACTGGATACCATTTAATTTGTCTCGGGCTTAATGGCTGTGCAAGTCACAATCATTGATCAAAATTCGTAATGACTATCAACAGTCCAAGCGATCTTTCCCCACGCAAACTTTATCCTAAACTTCAAGGGTAAAGTAATAACTTACCTAAATGTCGCGCGACATATTTTATGTTCGAGCTAACAATTCGAAAGAACTGAACTACGTGTGTCCATCATCTCCCATTCCTCTCAATGTAGAGGAGGCAGAGGATGTCCGCACCTTCACGATACTCGATGATGGGTGATGGATATTACCCTAAAAGGAAAGACATTGACCCAACGGAGAGTGCAGTATAGGCTCATTCAAGATTTCATTGGGTTTGGATTGCCAATTGTATTTACCAATAGATAATTCTCTTGTGTATCCATCGCATTGTAGTTCTAGATCTAAATAAATGTAGATTTTATTTTTTTATTAACCAAATTAGTTTTTAATTTATTTTGTTAACTATGTATGTAATTAAAATTAGGAAAATAAAAACTTAAAATAAATGTTCACCTTAGTGGATCCTAATTTTAATTTTTATTATATACATAGTTGACAAAATAAAATATAAACTAATTTGGTTGATAAAAAAAATAAAATCTATGTTTCTTGGATCTAGAACTACAATTCGATAATATAACACAGATTTATCTAATGGTAAATGCAGTTGGCTATCCAAACTCAATGGAATCTTGAGTGAGCTTAGACGTCACACTCTCCATTGGGTTATTGCCTTTCCTTTTAGGGTAAAATCCACCACCCCTCGTCGACGTATCATAAATATGCGAACATTATCTGCATTGACAGGAATGAGAGAGGATGGACACAGTTCAATTCTTTTGAGTTGTTGACTCAAACATAGAATGTGTCGGCGTTGAGGTAAGGTATTACTTTACCCTTGAAGTTTAATGTAAAATTTGCACGGGGGAAGTCGCTTGGGGCTTTTGATAGTCATTACATATTTTGATCATGACTATGACGACATGAAATCCTAGAAAAATTGTATGGTGTCGTATTAGGCTCGCTAGACACTAATTTCGGGTAGCTTCGGTTTTATTGTGAGTTACGATACCTCCATTGATCATTATGATAACGCATATAATGGATATGCACCATATTAAAGGGTGGGGGAGATTGAGGTTTGAATACTATTGACATCGGTAAGATATATATATATATATATAGAGAGAGAGAGAGAGAGTTAGATAGATAGATGGCCGAATTGAGATATATGTACAGATGGATACTGTTTTATGTTATATATATGAGAGAGTGTGGGATGAGTTGAGAAATATGTACAGATTGATATTGTTTGAACCAGAACCACCGGTTAACCGCCAAACCATCGATTTTTTGGAACTAGAACCGAAGTCGGCCGTATATATACCTGTTCCGATTCGGTTCCACGATTCCGACTACTGATTTAAATTTTTTTGAACACCTCTATAATACAGGGTAAAAAATCATAGAATAGAGTCAGAGAAAATATCAAATTCCCAATGACGCTAGCAAGCATTTTACTATAGTTATCAATGATATCGTCCGTAGGGACATCACCTTTCGGAGGGTCTATAACCACCAAACAATGCTCAAAAGTTGTCTACCAGAATCATCTTCTTCAAGGGCGATTTGACATGTTAGGGTTTGGATCGTTCAGAGAAGTAGCCATATTTCGACTTGAGAAGACCCGAGTGGAAATTGCAATTCGACCTGTTTGGGTTTGGATCCTTCAGAGAAGTAGACATCTACCTACTCGAGAAGGCCCTGTTGGAAATCACTGTCAGAAGACAGCAGAAATAGAAAGTGGTAGTTGTCTTCACAAAAGCGAACGCTGAACATAAATTATGAGGAGTTGGGAATGATGGCGACGGCGGAGGTGGTGGTGTTTGCGTGATAGAAAAATGATGTTAATGATTGCTTGTCAACGGAGTGAGAATAGTTATGGAAGGTTGTACATGAATATCTAGAGACAGTGAGGGAAGAAAGAGTGACAGATAGAAATATAAGATGACTGGATAAAGGTTTCAGGATTAACATGTACTCCCTTGTTCCACAAGAATTTGCACATCTTTCTTATTTAGATATCTTATATAAATCTGCACACTATTAAAAAAGAAAACATCGATTTGCATGCACATTTACTTAACTATACATATATTTACTCATATGTCATTACTTTATTTAAACAACACATTTTACTTAAAAAATGTGAAATTCCAAGGGTGCAAATTTTCATGGAACAGAGTGAATATGAGATAAAATAGGCTAATGTAGCATTTGGCAGGGTTGACCTGGTCCGAACTTGACTTGTATTGAGCTGGTCCGAACTTAAATTTGAAAATAAAATGTTAATTTGAGGACATCGAACGGTATTTCGAATTAAATGTTTCTTTTGAAAGGACTTGTGCGTTGATGAAAACCGTTGAAAGCCTCTCATTGTAGATGAACAATATTGATCACTTTTAGAGGACGTACGGAGGAACATTGATCAGGGGGACTTGACGTTGTATTTCTCGAATCAAATGCTAATGTGTTCTTGGATTAAACACCTATGTGTACTCCCGGATGGAAGTCCGGAAGAATGCAGTTGAATCTTCAAGAATGACTGTGGAGAATTCTAAAGTCTTGGATCTTTTGACTTGTTGTTTTTCTTGATTGAGTTCGGGTCGAGTTTCGAGCAAAAACTTGACTAGCGATTTGTGTTCGCACACAAATGCACTTTCCTACAAGTGTATATGATCGTGTAGTGGTAAGCTGACCAAGTTATAAAATATCGAATCCACGGGAAGCAATGAGACAATCTAATCCTAAAAATTGTGTTTGAGTTTTGGAATTAAATAAACAAGAAT
>JAPKLY010000004.1:3007542-3048201 GCA_026898435.1 Prunella vulgaris
ATTCATCTCAAATTGAGCACAAATTGATGCAAATATGACCCTAATCAGCTTCGAGTATTACATTCGAATCGAGTTTCGAGCTCAGCAGTACTCGACTCGACTCATTTACACCCCTAATTGAAAGTCCACCCCACACAATTACGCCTAAATTCCAAATGTATTAAGATTAGGCATTCTACAGAGATTTTATTGATTCAAGTAGTTATATAGCTTGATCAAATCCATCTTTTACCCAATTTAGATTAGATACACATCCTTCAATGTATATCGACATCCATCTTCCACCCAACTTTAGGATTTTTCTTATTTGATCCCATGCTTATATATAGAGGTTCGTGCTATTTTTTTTAATTATAAAATGATTTACTTATAGACAAAATTGTTCTATGAAAAAAAAACTTTCATATTAAAAAATAATACTTTTCTATAATATTATGAATTAATTTATAAATTTAAAGCTCCTAATTTTTTTCTTCAAGCACATCGTGTGCACAAATTACAGCTTGTTGGGGGGGGGGGGGGCACAGGTTTCCAATCACCATTAATAAGTTAACTACACATTCTATTTGAACAATTAGATAAATTATTAGTGATTAAAAAAATTTAAAGTCATATTATGAGGAACACATTAAATAATTATTGTGAATTAATCCGCTCAAACAATAAAATTCAGGTTTAGACAACATCAATTACGTAAAAAAAAAAAAGTTGTTTTAAATTGAATTATTCTTGCAGGAAGAATATAATTTCGAGAGTAAATTATGTCATTTTATTGCAACATTAATTAAATTACACTCCTTTCAAAAAAGAAGAAGTTAAATTACACTATTAATTATTGGTTGAATAATAAAAAGGACATACTAATGACGCCCATTTGCTCATTACACTCCACTTATATGAGTACGTGATTGTACATGATGCTTTAAGGTGATGTACATATGATTGTACTTGGCAAAAAAAAAATGTATACACAAGGATTCAAATTGGGTTGTTTTAAAATTACATAGGCTTCGTTATCTATAACTAGTCCTGGTCAATGGGTCTATGCATTAATCGGGTGTATATTCTTAAAAAATTTAAAATTTACACAAAAAATACATTCAGATATTTATACGTAATTTATACACGTGGTTTAAGATGAGTGGGCACGGTGGATCATTTCGTTATTTCTATAATAAATTGAAAAGTCATATATATTATTATTAAAATTTTATTTTTAATAATATAATTTTTCAATAATAAATAAAATAATATTTTAAAAATACACTTAAATTGCGAAAAAAACCTGATGAACAAGAGCCTTAATCAATTAATATTCTTTAAACACCATACAAAAAGAGTGTTTCACTCACTTTCAATTGGTCGACTCGAAGGAGTATTTATTAATTAAACCTCAGAATTTCCATAATTGCATATTTACACCTAAAAATTATGGCATCGGCATTGGCATGTACAAACAAAAACAGGTTGCCTCTCTGCAGCTTACACGGTGGCACAATTTCATACCGTTAACGTGTTTCACAATCTCGACCCGATTGATTGGAGAAAAAAACCTGGCAATTTTTCAGCGGTTGCAGTCTTTTCGCAAAACTTTCAACCCCCATTTTGTCGTTAATCTGAAAATCTCGATAAAAATCTTTTCTGAATGCATGAACAATATCCTTCTTTTCCATCAAGATGAACCCTACCAAAGCCCTAGCAAGAACTCCGACGCCCCTGTTTTGCAATTCCGAAACTAGAAAATTGGGGCCAAATATCAGATGGGGCGTTCGATTTTGCCATAAATTCCCTGTTAATGTGCCCACTAAACTCAGCAACAGTCGTCTTCTTCCTGCTGTTCCTGCGGTTGCATCGGATGTTAGTTCTTCTGCAGGGGTTTCGCATAATTCGAAGCATAAGAGGCTGGAGAGTATAGAAGAGAATATAGAGAAGGTGTTGATAAAGTTGTTTAATTATGGGCCTGATTTTGTCCTCTTGTTTTGTGGGTTTTAATTGTTTTGTAATTCTATTGCAGGTTATCTATAGGTGCCGATTCTTCGCAATTTTTGCGGTTTGGGGGTCACTGATTGGATCTTTTCTCTGTTTTTTTAAGGTGAATATGTTCATGGCCCTTTCATATTTCAGCCTGTTTTATTGCATTTGGTTATTGTTATGAATATAAATCTATAGCTTTCTTGGAGAATTGAGTGGCATATTAATTTCTGCCCTTAAATTCTTTCACATGGTAGGCAAGGTTGAAAACATCGACCTTGAATTTTGAAAATATTAATAGAATTTTGTGGGCTGAATAGCTGGATTTGTGTTGCTTAGTAATTCATGACACTCTCTTTAAATTTTGGGAGTATCCATTAGATTTAGGCATTGTTTTTAAATGGTAATGAATGATACACTATATGACATGATTCGATATGGTTTCGATTGTTGTGTTGATAATTAAGATGATGAACCAGGAGTAGATTTCTCAGATAGTTGTGGTCTTATCTGATAAAGCAGTTATGATATGCTGATTAATGTTTAGAATTGTAACAAGTTCAAGTGCAAGATGGGTGAGATTTTAATTTGTAACACACGGGAGATTTTATTAGTGTTATCATTGCGATTAATGATGTGTTTTATGGTGTATAGGGCTGTGTGTATGTTATATCGTCGTTTCAAGGTTACTTGTTGGACCGAGGGAAAGTGATCACATCACTCGTCGAGGCTACTGGTACGTATACGCTTATGAACCAAGACAAAAACCTGTTTTTGTTCTGTCGTTTCATAAACAACGCTAGTTATAATGGCTATAACTTTGTGTGATATCCCGATCAAATGACATTTTAACTGATCACGAAACTCCACGTAGATGTGTACCTTCTGGGAACTGTGATGCTGGTGTTCGGCATGGGCCTCTACGAGCTCTTCATCAGTAATCTTGACAAAACAAAATCCATGCCCGACGGAAGAACAAGTTCTGCCTACCGATCAAATCTCTTTGGAATGTTCACTCTCAAGGTAACCAACCTCTAAATCCTCTTTTGCTATGAATATTAGATAAAAAGACACATTTCCCTCTCTCATATATCGTCTAAACATTAAAGATCGTCAATTGATCAGGAACGACCTCGATGGTTGGAGATAAAAACTGTGAACGAGCTGAAAACAAAACTTGGACATGTTATAGTGATGCTTCTGCTGATTGGTTTTTTCGACAAGAGTAAGAAAGCGGTTATACAAACACCACTCGACCTCCTTTGCTTCGCTGCATCGGTACTCCTCTGCTCGGGTTGCCTCTTCTTGCTCTCCAGGCTAAATGATTAACTCAAGATCAATGAATGACTATCTTCTCTATATGTATATACTTTAGACTGCTCTTCTAACTTAGTTGGCAATTACTATCTGTATCAAATAATGTGTGGCATTGTGTCCACCTTACACAGTTCATATTTATATTTTAGTATAATTATAGTGAGTTTATTTTTATTCATAAAAACATGGATTTAAACTGTTTATAAGATATGTGAGAGCAGCATATGTTTCACCTAAGTGTGTGTATTGAAATTGTGAGTGAAGATATGATTTTGAAGTTCCTCAAATTAAAATATTTAAAAGAAAACAAATTATTCCTTTCAAAAACAAAAAAACAAATTATTGAGGAATCAGTTGTACGGTCGTTTTCTAGGATGGTAGTTGAATTTGATGCATTGTATTCAATTGCAACCTTTCAAAATATATATATATATTTCGAACGTGGATGTAGTGAATATCAATTCAACAAAACATTTTAGCATCTAATGTGAAGTAGATTTTATACGAATCAGATAGGTAAGTACTTATATTACACAGTAATGCCTTTTGGTTTAAAGAAAACTGGTGCTAGTTATCAATGTCCTATGAAAGTTTATTATGAAATTATTTTAAAATATTAAATATTTTGCAAAGAATATTAAAGTATTTGATTTTTTTTTTGAAATTTTGATATTTTTAATTAAATGTTTGATATTTTAAATCTGATTCATTATAAATTTACCACAAATCATTTTCATACAAAATTTTACCCTTAACGTGTTATATTACATCTTCTCTCCTACAAGTCGGATACAAGAAGAACATTGTATCTTCTTCTTCTAACTAATAACTTTTATTGAAATAACTAGTATTATTATTAATTTATATTTTATATATACTTTTAATAAAACAATCCTTCAAACAAATTTTATAACAAAAATTTTTCCCACAAAACTTTGTCCTCAGTCAAAGAATTTCAATATCCTCGTGGGATAAGTCGAAACTCTTGGCTTTCTCACAAAATAGATCCAATATAGTTTATAAATGACAAATAACTATCTTGAAGTGAATATTTATTTTCAATTTACAAACTTCACCTAATGTATTGTATTCTGCGGTAATTGCATCCCTAAGTCAGATTAATTGATTGGGATATTTCCGTCCAAAGATCCAGTTCTTGGGAGGGGGGGGGCTAATTCCATCATGGAGAATCCAATTGAAATTTAGAGGAATGTATTCGTTTGAAATTTCGTAGAATTTTAAAGGAATTTTTTCTTATAAAAAAATCTGTTGATATTCAATCAGGATTTTAAAAGATTTAAAAACAATTTACTGGTATTCAATCAGGATTTTAAAAGATTTGAAAACAATCTACTGGTATTCAATCAGAATTTTAAAAGACTTAAAAATAATTCACTGGTATTAAAAACTAAAAGGATTTTAAAGGATTGTTGGGTTTGATGGACTTTTTAGTGTATTTTATAAATACCAACAATCCCATCAAAACCCCTAGGATTTCGGTGGACTTTTTTAATTCGTGACTTTATTTATTCCCAAATTGATTTATATATGATTTTTTTATTTTTAAGACCTAAAATATTTTAAACCTTATAATTTTATCCCTGCATTTATATTTAATTATATGGTTACTTTTATTAGTCATGACTCATAGGGCTTGTTTGCAAAGTCATTTAAAAAGTGTAAAATCACTTTTTATAAAAGTTGGTGTGACCAACTTTTTAAATAAAAAAGTGATTATAAGTTTCTAGTTGTTTTTGCAAACAAGCCCATAATACTAACATCAACAATAAAGTAATTACAGTGACGATGACTAATATAATATAATATATATATATATATATATTAGAATAAATAAGAATAATTATTATAATTAATTCTTTAAATATATATACATATTGGTTCATTTAAAAAAATTTAATATCAGCAAAACGATATTGTTCATCCTAACTTATACACAAGATAAATATTTATTTTTTATATTAGTATTACTATAATTCTAATATTATATATTGCATATATCATTAGGTAATATTTTTCCATTGACAGTATTTTTTCGTGGAATTTGAGTTTTATTATCTTTTACTTTGGTTGCTGTGATTATTCAATTTCGATACTTTTTAACATACACATCTATATATGTGTATATCATAAATATATATATATATTAAGTAGAAATTAATAAATGATAATATAATTCTAATAAAATTACGCATTAATTAAGGTAGAATTTTTTTTATTACAATGGTTTAGGCCAAATTTTTGCCTATATACTGTACCAAAAGTCATGTAATAAAACAAAAAAGTTCATGCTATCATTGGTAAAAGGAAAATATAATAGAAAAAAATAAAAAAAATAAAAAAGTAATTTTCATGCATGCAAAATTGCAAACACTACTCTTTAAATTTTGATTAGGAGTTCATGTACGTTCTAAGTGGGTGAGAGAGTTCGGCTCATGATTCCAAACTACTAAATGATGCTATAACAAGAACAAGAAAGACACGACGATAATGCTTAGAGGACTAATGTAGTTATAGATATGTGGAGGAATGTTATTTAGGAGGACATAATATTATGATTATTTTTTTGTTTGTCTTTGATTTTTTTTTTTAAATTCGAAGGTATGAAAAAATCTTGAATTCATATCGTATGACACAAATCCATGAAATTCTGTAAAGTTTACAAAGTCCTACAGAATCTATTAAAATCCTGATTTTAAAAGTCTTACAAAATCCTGCAAAATTTTAAAAGTCATCAAAATCCTACAAAATCTTTAAAATCTGCATGACCTTTTTCAGCTAAAAAATCTTTTAAAATCATAATCTAATACAACCCCTTAAGCAAAATTATATATGAATTCATTTGTAAATTTGATCACATTTTATAAAATTTCAATTTAAAACATAAAAATTAGCATATTCCTAAATTAAGGATGCTCAACATTATATATATATATATATAGTGTTGTGCCCTTCTATAATTTGCTTTTTACGATAAGTCTTACTTTTATATGCATAAAGTGTATCGTACAATTTAAATATATTTTTTAAAAATTAAATAAAATACTAAAAAAAATTACACATATTATTATTAAAAATTACATTTTAATATTATATAATTTTTCAATAATAAATATTATAACTTTTTAAAATGCAGCCCGATGCACACCAGACTTCCTCTTATTATAATATATTCTAAATTTAGTCTCAAAAAATTTGGCATATGAAACAAAAGGAGGGTTTCTATATATATATGACGAAAGGACGAGATCATTATGTTCCTAATTTAATTGGAAAAGATACATACTCTCTATTAGCTTACATGCATATCAGCATATATATATATATATATATATATATATATATATATTACAAACTTAAGAGCCATAAATTACGAACAAGTCATTCATTTGCAACTACAGAAATTATTAGGTAAAATGTATAAATACTACTCGCTTTCATTAAAACTTTTACTTTTTATGTTCCATACTAAAATTTTCATTTCAGACAAAAATAACACTAAATATATGAATAACTAAATAAGTAAGCACTTTCTTAAGTAACTACCATTTACTTTTTACTTCCTCCTACCTCAAATTTAATATCATGTGTATGTGCATGAGTTTAAAAAAAAAATTGATAAAGTGATGATATAGTAGAATAATTGTGGAGTCTGCCAAAAAATAAAGTGATTGTTTGTAAGTGTGATAATAAAATAATATTTTCTAAAAGAGGAATAAGAATAAATTTGGGGGGACGAACGAAAATAGAAAGTGGGAATAAATTTGGGGGACAGAGGGAGTATAATTTTACATTACTTTACACAAAAGTCAATATATAATTTACCATAAATTGATAAACAAATATATCTTTTAGAGTAAGTCTCTTATGCACCAGTTATACCATGTAGCTCAAGTGTATTTTTAAACAGTTACACAAAATACTACTGAAAAGTTACACAAATTATTACTGAAAAGTTACACCATTAAAGATATACTTTTTAGTAATAACTTGTGTAACTTTTCAGTAGTATTTTGTGTAACTTTTTAAAAATAAACTTGAGTTGCACGGTGCAACTGGTGCATACAAGACTAAGTCTATCTTTTATACAAACCAACAATAAATAATGAAAAATCTATAATGGGGCGAGAGAGTAAAATTTAGAGTAAGTCTCCTGTGCACCAGTTACACCGTGCTATTCAAGTGTATTTTTAAAAAGTTACACAATTTATTACTGAAAAGTTGCACAAAATATTACTGAAAAGTTACACTATGAAAGATACATTCTTCAGTAATAACATGTGTAACTTTTCAATAGTATTTGTGCAACTTTTAAAAAATGAACTTGAGTTGCACCGTGTAACTGGTGCATACAAGACTAATCCTAAAATTTAAGGTCAAGTCTCATATGCACCAGTCAATTTTAGGGTTTCAGTCTCTTTCCACTGTCCGTCGCTCGATTCAACCGTCTGCAATTTGAAGATTCAGCCGTTCGCCGGAAATCCTCAACACCCGACGCCTACAACCGGCGTGCATCACACAACTACCTGTTACGCCGCTACTCAACCAGAGAAGGAAACCGACCTTACTCATCTTTGCACCACAACCTTTAAATTTCGCCGGAATTGCAACACTACTCATCGTCTGACCGGAATTTGCAGCCTTCGATCCTTTCCCGAAACCCGACGTCTTCAAGGAGTACAAGAATCAACTATTTCCCCATATCGCGTTTTCACACAGATTCATTGTTAATTGACTCAACTTTTTGTTTGTATTACTATAAACTTTTCACTGCTATTGAGGTTAATTTATTATTGTTGAGTAGGGTAATCATTGTTTACTATTTTAATTTTTCTTTTTAGTATAAAGTTGTGTAACTTTTCTTTGTAAAGTTGTGTAACTTTTCAGTATAAAGTTGTGTAACTTTTTAGCGTAAAATTGTGTAACCTTTCAGTATAAAGTTGTGTAACTTTTCAGTTTACAGTAGTGTTAATTCAGTGTACAATAGTATAATTTCAGTGTATTTTTGAAGTTTGAGGAGTATGGTAAGTTGTGTCATCATTGTTTAAGAATTTTTCTTGTCAAATTTGTGCAAAGAATACTAGACATTTACATAAAAAAAAAAAAGGACAAAAATCGCTAAATCAAATGTGTGAAAAAAATTGAATGACTTTTAGTACGCACAAAAAATTAGTGCGAGTAGAGGTTTGAACCATCAACCCTTGCTTCTTAAGAGTGAAAGTAGCCACCAAACTACAAGTGAATTTTATAAATAAATTCAAATTTTAAAATGTATGAAGGAGCTCCGAAAATGGATCATAAATTGACTCAGTTGCATATGCACCAAGTAGACAAAAGGCCCAACCAAAATTTAATCCCAAACCACCGCTATAGAAAAATTGTTTTGGGTTGGTTGCAGTTCCAATTTTGCAGCTCACGAGCTTGGTTTCTTTGCTAAGCATAATTTTGTAGGGTATATATATATTGAGTTTTAATAATTTTTAAAATTTAGGAAATTTTAAAATATGTGTTTTTTTTTTTAAGTTTACGGGGTATGGTAAAAAAAATTAATCGATATATTTATATAAATTATTTATAGGAATGTAGAGTTATATATGATTTTAAAATTCAAACTAAAATAAATTTTTAGATTTTAAAATTAAATTTTGGATTTTCAAAATCCAAAAAGAGCACTCCTAGAGTTCTTGGAGTCCCCAAAATTTCTCCAGTCCATCAGTACTCGCTGATTCTAACATCTTCTAGTTAAAGAATTTTATTTTTTAATTAAAAAAAAGTGCTGAAATATTTATTGACAAACTGTGCCAACAGCATTAGCAGTATTAGTAATTAATAGAGAGTTACGAGTGGTACAAATGTAGGGTAGGGATGCCAAACAAATTGCCCATTAATATTATTTCATTTAAATTGTTTGTACGCTTGACTTTTGTGTTCACTTCACTAATCCAAGTGGAATTAATTAGAATATAAGATGTTTTTTTTTTCTCCTTATCACAATGTTTCATCTTTTTTTGAGAGGACAATTAATTAGATGTTTAATGCCTTGATTTGATGCGAAACTCGACTTTACGTCAACGAAATACTAGTATTTTATTACCTAGTATTAGTATTGCATTTAATTTAATTAATAGTATCGTATTTTTTAACGTTTGTAAACCAATAATTTCAACACTTATAAATAAATATATAAAAGGCGAGAAAAAAAAATGGTAAACATAATTTTTATTAGGAATTTGTGGATTACAACTCTCGTGAATCTCTTGATTCCTATCTCCAAGGATTTGTGGTACCGGGTTCTCAATGACTTATTCCGGATTTGACCTACAATTTTGATAATAGGGAGAAATTTAACCTACAATTTGATAATAGGGAGAGATTTAACCAAGTGCATCGTGCAACTCAATTGTATTGTTAGATAGTTAGATTAATAAATATTAATAAATACTATAATTTTTAGAAAATACACTTAAATTATTCGGTGCACTTGATTCACAAGAGACTTACTCTATTATGAGTGATCTCTTCTATAAAAATATTAAACTTGTAAATACTTGGCCTAAATCTAATAAAGAAGTCTCAGAATTGGAGGGTCAAAATTTGGATTTTTAGGTCAAGCGTTGAAAATATGCAGATCATATCCCTAAATAATAGAAATACGTAAAATCAGAAATTAGGGGTGTGAAATGAAGAAACAACAACGAGTAGATTAAACATACAAAATATGAACATTTTAATTAAACATATAATATTATGTTTATGTATTTAAAACATATGGTAACACATAATGTTTCATAAGCTAAGTAAGCATGCACATAATAACACTTAATGGTTATGTTTTAGGACCATAATATCCTAATGAAGTCAATAAGAAATTAAAAAAAAAAAGGTGGAAATGGCTAAATTAAATGGAGGTGCATGTTTAAAAATGATGGTGCGTTATATATCATATGGTAGTGTGGATAAAAAAATAATGGTACATGATGAATTTAATGGTAATACGTCTAAAAATAATGGTATGTGTTGACAAGGCGAACTATCCTAGATCAATCGTAAAATTATCCCAAGGCTACGGAGGTCGTCGAGGTGGGCGAGGATTAGGTTGCCAGTCCAAGCCAAAGCCAAACACAGGGGAGCTCGACGAGGTGAGCATGGACCTCGCCCGAGTCCCCAATACGCCGAGATCGACAGCCCGGGGTATCGGGAGAGGTGGAGAATACATGCGAGCTACCCCTCTCGAGCTACCCCCATCGTCGCGTAGCCCCCAAAAGTCGCACAAGGCAAAGGAGCTCGCCGGGTAGCCCGCCTAGCCCGAGAACTCAGCCGGCGGGTGTGTAGATAGGATGTGTACACGTAGTAGAAAGGACCGAGTAAAGGGTGCATTGTGAGGGACCAAGGCGAAGGTTACGAACCTTCGTCAACACCGGAAGCCAAATAGGCTCGTAAGGTGCTACCTCATACTCGCACACCTATAAATAAGGTCTCTCTTGTAACTATTAGAAGATTCCAATCATAATACACTTTACTTTCTCTCTCTAAACTCTCCACTCTCTCTCTATATATTATCCATCTAAGAACAATTCCTAGATTATTGTTTGATAGGATTAATATGTTATAACAAGCCACATAACAAACATCGTTAGTAAATTCTATCAACAATTTGGCGCTAGAAGGAGGGCCGAATCTGAAAAATAAAAATTTTCCAGAGCAAAAAGTTAGGGTTTGTTGAAGATTTAGAGGTGTTCTTGATAAAGCTCAAGAACACTTGAAGATACACACATATTTCCATTCCTTGAATGAAAACCCAGATTTTCGGGCAAAAACCCAGATTTTCGGATCCATAATTTCTGCCCGGAAAAAGTTTTCAAACGCACGCGTGTACACGAATAAACTGGATTTCGGATAATTCACTACACGTAAAGCTAGACGAAAACTCGGACAAGTTCACCCTGGCCGGAGACAACCACCTCGGCGACCTCGGCGACCTTCGGCGAGCTACCCCCTGCAAAACCCTAAAATGCCTAAGGGACAGACCTCGGCGAATACCCGGAAGGGGAAGGGCGGCGACCAAGACCAGGCCGAGGGGGAGACCTCTCGCCGAGCTCCCCAGAAAAATAATGCTCCGCGACCTCCGCGAGTTGCGGTAACTCAGGAGGAATTAAACCCCGCCCTGAGGGACCTCGCCAACAACTCTGACGAGCTCCAGTGCACGATTGCAACCTTGCAAAGGTTGCAACAGAGGCAGCTCGACGAGCTCGCCCTAGTACCTAGGCGAGCTCCAGCCACCGAGGCCCGGGAGCAGACCAGGCCGACCCGGGGTCACTAAAGCGACCTCCCATCCGAGCAAGAGACGAGCTCCGCCCAAGCTCGCCAACACAGGGAGCGCGCTGGGAAGGCCAAGGTGGTGGAGGAGCAGGCTACGCATCCGCCACCACCAATCACTGAGGAGGGAGGTCCTCCAAGGCAGACTAGGGCCGAGGTGTGAGGAAGTTGAACGGACGGCAGCCCCGGCTACGTCCCAGAGGGGAGAGTCGGACCTGCAGCCTCGTAGGTCCGCCCATGACCGACTAAGGAGGCCCGCGATCGATAGGCTGGGCCCACATGGCGGACGCCAGTTCCGACTCGCCACGGAAGGGTCACCCCTGAGTGAGGCACCTCAGGGGCGTGCGTCCATGAGGCGCACGACCTTCGAGCATCCTCCGTCGGAGGTGACCCACGACGACGAGCTGACCACATTAAAAAGGCCGTAGAAATGCTACAACAGCAAGTAACAGCCAAATCTGACGGACCTGACGCCACCACTCTCCCCGCATCTCCGTTGGCACCTACTATCCTCCGGGCACCGGTCCAAAAGAAGATCCACTTCCTGGTGATGTCCGCATACGAGGGCGAATCCGACCCGAAGGTCCACCTGGCCAAGTATGCGGACTACATGATCTCGCTAGGCGCCACCGACGCCACCCAGTGCCGGAACTTCCCGCTGACCCTCGGGGACCGAGCTCACCGCTGGTTCTCATCACTCGCCCCGGGGTCAATCCACTCATTTGGCCAACTCACGCGGGAGTTCTTGGCCCACTTCTCCGGGTTTGGGTCCTACCTCACCCAAAAGCACCGACTTGCCAACATCCACCAAGGTGAGAACGAGACCGACCAGCAGTACCTGGAGAGGTTCGACAAAATACTGCTGGAAGGCGAACCGGTGAGCGAGGACACCAAAGTCGTCACGGTGATGGCCGGACTCCGAAAGGGGACCGACCTCTGGAAGGAAATGCACCTCGCATGTCCGAACACTTACATCGAATTTTTCCACAAGGCGGGGGTGTTCCTAGCCATGCAGGAGGCCCTCCAGAAAGAGGTCGGTGCCTCAGAGGAGAAAAAGCCCTACGGGAAGAAGTCCGGGGGCACGTACAAAGCCCCCCGGAACTTAAAGGCTTTCGGTGATGGGGACGAGTTCAAGGAGAAGCTCAACCAAGTCCTCACCATCTCCGTTGACCACGTCTTTACGGCGGTAAAAAATAAAGCCCTGTTGGAGGAGCCGAGGCGGATCCGCCAGGACCGCACGAAGCTCAACCCCAACAAGTACTGTGCCTATCACCAGTAGATCGGCCACTTCACCAGCGAGTGCCGAGACCTCCTCAAGCAACTATGGAAATTCTACGAGGATGGGAAGCTGGCCGAGTTCATGAAAAAGGCATCGGTGAAGAGGCCCAGGTTCGAGAGGAGGGAAGCCTCCGATGATGAAGAAGAGGACGCAGGCCAATGCGGACCTCAGAACAGACGAAGGGCGCTTCCCCAACTTCAACAGAACCTGGAGCCCACTCGGGAACTCTTAGTTCTCGAGGAAGAAATTGGAGCTGCCGGAGGTTTCCCAAGACGGAGGATCCTCCATTTCCAAGAGAAAGAGAAAGGCCGAGATCCGGGCCATAAACCAGGTCCAGGAAGGCAGCTCCATCCCCAGGCCCGTCGCACAACTCACTGATGAACTGACTTTCTCCTCGGCAGACCTGGAAGGGGTACTGACGCCCCACAACGACTCGTTGGTGATAACCGCCAACATCATGAACGTCCGAGTTCACAGGCTACTTGTGGACACCGGCGCCTTCACCAACATTCTCTTCAAATCCACCTTAGATGCCTTAGGTGATTTTGAGTCGTATTTAGAACCTAGCAATGCTAGGATAATGGGATTCGGAGAAGCTGTAACCGTCCCCCTAGGCAGTATTAGGTTGAGCGTCCAACTTGTATCTGCTGAGGACCCCGGAAGGAGACTGACTAGGTTAATAGATTTCCTAGTTGTCGACCAGCAGTCTTCCTACAACGGGTTCCTTGGCCGCCCATTTATCAATGAATTCAAAGTGGCGTGTTCGACCTACTACTACTGTTTGAAATTCCCAACCCCAAAGGGTGCCGGAACTATAAAAGGCGACCAGAAAAAGGCCCGAGAGTGTTTACTCCAAATTAAAGATGGCCGGGTCAAAAAGTCCGTGACGCAGGTCCATATCCTTGAAGAGGACGTACAAATCCCGGCAGACGAGCCCAACATCCTAGACATCATCTCAACAGAAACCGAGTTGATGGAGGTAGGCGATCTGCCGGAAATCAACCAAGTCTTAGAACCTGCGCAAGGCACACAACCGGCGCCTATGGAGGGAATAAAGGAAGCACAAAACAACCAAGTATTGGAACCAGCGCAAGAACAGCAACATGCACCCATGGAGGTGGACCAAGAAACCCAAGGTGGAGGACCTCCGGGAAGTCAGGGACCGGCGCAAATGGATGTCGACCCAGCTCCCCAGATTCGAGGACCTTCCCAGGTTGAGCAACCACCAGAAATGCTGACAGTTGATGAACCTTACCAAGTTGAAAGCAACACTAATGACCTCGAACTGCGCCTAGGTTATGAACCTGCGCAGATGTCACAGGAGGAGTGGGACGAGTTCATCAGCGACCCTAGGTGGAAAAATTAGAAAAGGAAAGCCACCCCCGTGAAAGAACTAACGGCGCTCCCGATGGACCCAGAAAGGGACTTGGAGCTTTTCATAGGTTCCGAGTTACCTGAACCGTACCGGTTGAGGATGGAGCTATTTTTGATGTCCAATCTGGACGTGTTTGCCTGGTCCCATGAAGACATGACGGGGATCCCGTTGGAACACGCATGTCATCGACTCAACATAGATCCGGCGATGAGACCCGTCCACCAAAAATGAAGGAAATATAGACAAGACAAATACACAGCTCTAACCATTGAAGTGGGGAAGTTGTTGGACAACAAGCTGATCAAGGAAGCCCTATGTCCGCAGTGGGTCGCGAACCCCGTCCTGGTCAAAAAACACAACGGGGCGTGGAGGCTCTGCATCGACTTCACGGACCTGAACAAAGCATGTCCGAAGGACAACTTCCCACTACCCCACATTGATCAGCTCGTAGATAGCACCGCAAGCCACGAGATGATGACATTCATGGATGTCTTTGCGGGCTATCACCAGATAGCATTGCACCCAGACGACCAGGAGCATACGGCGTTCTACACCAACAAAAACATGTATTGTTGGGAAAGGATGTCGTTCGGACTTGTCAACGCCGGAGCAACCTACCAAAGGTTGGTGAATAAGATGTTCAACCAACACATAGGCGAATCCATGGAGGTGTACGTGGATGACATAGTTGTCAAGAGTTTGAGGAAGGAAGATCACCTTGACCACCTCAAACAAACCTTCGACATACTGTTCCACTACAACATGAAGTTGAACCCCAAGAAGACCAGCTTCGGCGTACATTCGGGAAAGTTCTTAGGTCACCTGGTGAGCTAACGTGGAATAGAGGTCAACCCGACGCAGGTTCAATGTATAATCGAGATGGGTGTGCCCGATTCCATACAGAAAATACAAAGGTTGACCGGGTGCATGGCGGCCTTGAACAGGTTCATCTCCAGGTCTGGCGACCGAAATCGCCCATTTTTCGAGACGATCAAGGCAAACACGCAGAGGTACAAGGAGGCAGTCAAAGCCAATAAGCTGCACCTTAAAAACCTCTTCGTGTGGACAGATGAATGCCAACGAGCTTTCGAAGATATCAAGGCATACCTGGCAGATACACAGGTCCTGTCAAAGCCGATACATGGTGAGAAGCTATACATGTACTTGGCCGAGTCGGAGGTGGCCATTAGCTCCGTCCTGGTCCGAGAAGAGGCGAAAACACACCTACCAGTGTACTATGTAAGCCAAGTCTTACACGAAGCTGAGTTGCGATATACCCCGATGGAAAAGCTAGCTTATGCACTGGTGATAAGTGTTAGAAAATTGAGGCCCTACTTCTTCGACCATCCAGTGGAGGTGTTGACAACATTCCCACTAAGGCAAATACTACAACGACCGGACACCGCCGGACGTCTGCTGAAATGGTCACTAAAAGTTAGCCAATACGGTATAACCTACGCACCCCGAACAGCAATCAAGGGACAAGCGCTCACCAACTTCATCGTCGAGCTGACTTTCCCGCAAGATCCGACGAGGGGGCGTATAGCTCTGTGGCACCTCTACGTCGACGGGTCATCAACCAGCACTGCAGCAGGCGCCGGCGTAGTTCTGATCAGCCTAGATAGACAAGTCTTCACCTTCGCAATCTAGTTCAATTTCCGAGCAACCAACAACGAGACAGAGTACGAAGCTTTGATAGCCGGACTTAGGTTGTCATTAGCTGTGGGGGCAACCAATCTTCAAGTTTTTGGAGATTCCCAGCTAATAATATCCTAAGTCCGGGGGGAGTACGAGGCAAAAGACCAGCAGATGATGACCTACCAAAAGATAGCCGCGCATCTGATCTCGATGTTTACGTAGGTTTACATCAATCAGATACCACGGTTGGAAAACACGCAAGCAGACGCCTTAGCCCGACTAGCTACCAGGAATGGCGAAGCCGAGGTCACGGAGGTTGTAGTCACCAAGTTGAAGAACCCCTCGAAGTCCGATTACAAAGTAAACCAGACCTCGAGTGGGGGGCAGGAAGAGGACAAGGACAGTGAAGATTGGCGCACTCCGATCCAAAAATACTTAAAGGACGAGACAACCCCCGAGGACACGTGGGAAGCTAGTCGGCTAGTAAAACAAGTTGCCAGATATACGCTGCTGGATGGCCAACTCTACAAACGTGGATTCTCTCTACCCCTACTCAAATGCTTATCTAAGAAGCAAGGGTCCGAAGTGTTAGAAGAAATTCACGAGGGAATTTGTGGAAGTCACACTGGGGGGCAAGCTCTGGCATACAAGACGATCAGACAAGGGTACTACTGGCCCACTCTTCGCAAGGATGCCATTAGCTTTGCACGGAAGTGCTGAGAGTGTCAACTTTTCGCACCTAACATCCACTCCCCAGCCAACCAACTGAAGTCGGTCTTCAGCCCGTGGCCTTTCGTAAAATGGGGTATCGACTTGATCGGCACATTCCCACCTGGCAGAGGCGGCGTAAAGTTTGTTGTTGTAGCAATAGACTATTACACTAAGTGGGCTGAAGCCGAAGCACTTACTACCATAACACATGAAATGATGATCGACTTCATATGGAAGAACCTGATCTGCCGGTTCGGACTTCCGCAATCGATCATCACAGATAATAGAAGGCAGTTTGACGGCCAAAAGTTGAGAGACTTCTGCAGTTCTTGGAACATCAAGAAGCACTACTCAACTCCATACCATCCACAGTCAAACGGCCAGGTTGAGGCAGTTAACAAAATTCTGAAACACATACTGAAGCTCCACCTCGAAGACAAGAAAGGGAGCTGGGCAGACGAACTCCTGGAGGTCCTATGGTCTTACAGAACATCATACCGAGCTAGTACCAGAGAGACCCCGTTCGCCTTAGCTCTCGGGACTGAAGCGGTAGTACCAGTCGAGGTTCAGAATAAGACCTGGAAAGTGGTAGGATATGATGAAGAAAAGAACGACGGAGCCTTGGCAGTCAAAAAAGATCTGATCGAGGAAACCAGAGCTTCGTCGGAAACAAAAAATTCCACCTACAAGCGCAGAGCTGAGAAGTACTACAATTCCCAGGTCCGAGACCGAAAGTTCAAGGTTGGGGACCTGGTGCTGAAAAAGAAACTGATGGTCCCACCAGGTGTGTTCGGGTCAAGCTGGGAAGGACCGTTCCGGGTTACCGCAGCCTGGCCAAACGGCACTTATGACCTCGAAGATGCAGAGGGCAATGCCTCGTTATACACCTGGAGTGCCGCACATTTAAAGAAATTTTATCAATAGACCAGGACTCTGTAATAGACTAGCTTGGGGTTCACATCAGAAGTGTTGATGACGACCAATGTAAATTACGCTGCAATGAGAAGTTGGAAAAATTTATTAAATAAAAAAAAAAATTCAACCACGCGAGCCTCTATAACTCGCCAACTATGCGAGCTCCCGTAGCTCACCCGTTGTTCGAAGGTCCGTAATACACCTAGCGTTCGAAACTTCGTAATGCGCAAGGACCAAGGTCCCAAACGTTATAATCAAAATGCTCGAAGGCAAAGGCCAAAGTGCCCAAGGTCGCGAAGGTGCCCTTCCTAAAGGGTCGCCAAGCACCTACTGCCATAAGTTAGAAAAAAATCGCGAAAAAGACGATTAAAACGTCTAAGGCAAGGTTCACGAAACCCAACTGCCCAACGTGAATTAAACAAAGTACAACTCGCTACCCTAAGTGGTTTAAGACGAGCAATTCGTGGCCCTAAGTGGCGTAAGACGAAGAATACGTACTATTAAAACAAAGGTACAATTTGTAGTCCTAAGTGACGTAAAACGAACGATTCGCTTCTCAAAAGTAGAGTAAGACGAACAGTCAAGTACCCGAAAAGTATATGAACGAGCTAATTCAAATTATAACGTAAGAGTAAAAACATAAGTGAGCGAAGCTGGAACCAAAAACTCGAATTTTATTCAAAAAATACTTAAGAAATTTTCAAGTAAAAAATGATACTTGAAAAATTCCTAAGTATAAGGAGTAGTGCTAGCCACAAAGGTCGGCCATCTGACCATGTATGAAATGCAAAAGAGCTCCTTCTAGGCGAGCTACACGTGCCCAGCGAGCTCGAACTACTTGACAAAAAGAAAAAACTACAAAAATGAAGCTCCTTCTGGGCGAGCTATGCAGTCCGGCGAGCTACTACAACTTTGAAAAAATAAAAGCTAATCCAGGAAGAGCAAAGAAAAGACTAAGTCCCTGGAGCCGCGGGATCTTGGGGAGCAGGAATGGAGGTGAGGTTGGCAGGAACCTCGACATTGGCGGCGCGGGGGGCGACCTCCCCGCCTGCAGTCTGGTCGGCCGGAGGGGAAAGCCGGGGCAAGATAGTGATGTCGCAGGTGCATCCACTGGTGTCGAACCCGCCGACGTTCACCATTGCATCCCCACAAACTTCCTGCATCTGCGTCAAAGTAGGGGGAGTCCGCACCTCCTCATCGGCGACCTCTTCCTGGGGGGCGACATTCAGTTCCGGCACGGGCACAGTGTGGATGATTTTAAAGCGTGCCGGGACGAAGTCAGTAGGCACCCGAGCTCTGGGAAGTCACCGATGTCAATCTCTGTCTCATCAGGGAAAGGGGTCTTCTCCAAACACTCCTGGAAGTCGCCTACCACAGCTTTCAGCTCATCGTCTTGATGAGCTCGTGCCCACTAAATGGTCTGAATGACCTCAGCGTAACATTGGATGAATCCTTTGTCACAGGCCTCGGCCTTCATAGCCGTCAGATCCGACGGAGAAGAGGCATTATTCCGCAGCTCGGCGACCTCATTGATTTTGGCGGAGAGCTCGCCCCTCAACCTCGCACACTCAGCATCGGCGCTCTTCACTAGACCTCGCTGCAGGTCCAGCTCCTTCTTGGTCACGACATGCTCACCGGCCTCCTTGGCAAGCTTCTCGGCGAGCTCCTCTTCCTTGGCTCTGAGCTTGGTGTCCGCCTCTTGCTAGAGCCCGGCGAGCTGTCGTTGGAGGTCGCCGAGCTGTCTGAGGGTATCTTGCTTAGAAGTCAGGGACGCGGCGGCCTTCTCCTCGGTGAGCTTGGCCATCTTCTTCTCCTGTCGGCCCGCCTCGAGCTGGGCCGCTTGGTCGAGTGCCCTTTGGTTGGCAAGCAGAAGCCCACTTGCATAGTGCGAAGAGAGCAAGATGTTATCGACCAAATTCTGCCCCTCTATGGTCGCCAGCTAGGGGCTAGACCAGTGCCGAGGTACCTCGCTCACCGTGTTCCGGGTGAGGCCAGGAGGGAGGCTTCGCATCGAGGTCAGGGAGCGAGATCGCTCATAAGCGTGGACAGCCTCGTGCCGGTTCGAATGGGCGACGGGGGCATAGCTGCGAAGTCAAAGCAGTTGGAGTTAGAAAAAGTTGTGGGAAAAGCGAATGGGATTGATATCAAAACGGCGAGCTACTCACTGAGCTCGCTCGAGATCCCATCCCAAAAGTGTGTCGTCCGTCGCCTGTACGCCGAAGGGAGATGAAGTGGGTGGTGACCTCTGGATAGGCGCGACGGGCAAAGGGGCAGATCCACCCTGTGCCGACCTGGTGTCAGCTCGCTCAGTAGGCTCGGATCCCTCATCGTCGTGGAGACCCGTGCGAGCTCTCTTACGAGCTTGCACATCGTCGTCCCCCACCCGGGACCCATCTCCACGGTGGAGACCTCTCTTGGATTGATAGGAACCTCGATCGGTTACGGCCCCAGCTCGGCCTCCTCCCCGATTGGTCCTGGCGACCTCCGTAGCCTTGGCCTTCGACGGAGCCTTCGTCGGCCCTTTCTTAGTCCCAGAGCCCTCGACCTCGCCCTTCTTGGTAGCGAGGTCCACTTTCTTACTCGTTTCTAGGGCGAGTGCCGAGGGAAGGGCTAGCCTATTCGAGCGAGGGGGACCCATTTCTATCTGGCGAGCTACCACGTGATAAGCTTCCGGGACCTCGGCAATCGGAAATGCAACCCAGCCACCACCTGCAAAAATCAGACCAGCGAAGTCAGCACCTGAGCGAGCTACGCACCATAGAGGGCGAGCTCCTATAAGATGTGGACCTGGAAGTTCGGGACCTTGAAGGGCGAGGTGATCCAGCAAGGTGTGGAGACCAGCAAGCCGAAGGCAATGGTGCTTGCACAGGTGGGCGATGTCCCTGTCTTTCTCGCTCCTCAGACAGCATATAGCTCGCACCAGGTCGAACTCGATCGATACCTTGGGTCTCCCCCGGCTGCACTTGTGGTGCTTCGGAACTGCAAAAAGAAAGGAAATTAGATTAGTAAATCTATTCTAACCCACGCATACCGAAAGGGGCGACCTACTGCTAGCCTCTCCGTATCCCTCGGGGGAGAGTATGCGGCCCCTCGCCCGGAATAGGTGTCGGAAGCTCGCCAGTCCCCGCCTATGAAAAAGAATTGCTCATTCCAGTCACGGACTTTATTCGAGAGCACCCCCAGGAACTTTTCTTCGGGGCGAGCTTTGAGATAATAATATCCATTGCCGTCCTTTACTTGTCGAGTTATAACAAAGAGCTCGCCCAGGTCCACCGAGGTTAATCGGTTCTCGTAACCCTCCAGCCCAAAGACAGATAGAACAGCAAGGAGATTGCTCCAGGCATTTGGTGTGAACTGGGTGATGGGGAGATTACTATCGAGAAGGAACTGGCCGATGATCGGGTGCAGAGGTAATGTGAGCTCGGCCTCGAGAGTATGAATGTTGATGGCGGTCAACCCCTCAGGAGGTGAATCAGCTCACTCATTTTTCTCAGGAGCATACATGAAGATGTCGAGCGAGATGCAGAACTTCTTGCGAATGTTGGGAAGGGAGTACTCATTGATAATGCTCACGACCTCGCCAGCTTTGTAGTTAGATGCAGCGACCTCCTCTAGATCGAGAGGAAGCACTCGGTCTGGGCAAGGGAAGCTCGCCATATGCTCGGCGACGTACTCCCCCCAGTCGAAGGGATGGACAACCTCGCCGGAGTCCTGGTACTCGAGAAGTTGAGGTTCCGGGAAACCAATTGCGCAAAGATATTTGACGGTCATGTCGTCGAGGTCGCCCCCAGGTTCGTCCACCTCGGCGAACTCCTCGTCCTCGACTCTGGCCACAACTAACAGCCCTCTCCCCCGGTTCGGGTCGGACCTCGCCGGGTAGCTCACCATGACTTGGGCGAGCTACCGAATGAGCCTCGGATCCAGACCCAACGACGATCGGAGTCATCTGAGGAATAGGCCCACTGTCCGTCATGGGCCATTTTTCAGGGTTTCGATTCGAGATGGTCCCACTCAATGAACGTGTCGACATAGCTTAGGCAAGTTTCGAAAAGTCCTAAAATGGTTCAAAAAATTTGGCCGTCGGAGTTACGGTACGAAGGCAGTCGGGGGTGGTGAAAAATTGCCGGAAACGTTCAAAATTTCTAGAAATTGGAAGAAATGTGGGATGGAAACAAGAGAAATCTGCAAAAGAGAAAGAGGTGAAAGAAACTCGGATTCTACCTTAAGAAGCCTTCGAAAATCCGTCGGATGCAATAAAACAATCGCCGGAAGAAAGCTCGGAAGAATTGAAAGTGCGAAAGTGAGGAATAATCCCACCCTCACCTATTTATAAGCTTTGAGGCGAGCTGCGAATTCCAAAAGGTTTAGGGACTATTTTGCAAAGAATTCAAAAGATAGTCATGATGGGCGCGGGAAACCACGACTAAAAAGGCGTGCACGACGCCTTGATTCCCGCACCACATCGGCCGAAGCAACCGCCATGATGGAGCTCGCCCGTTAGCTCGGCACCTGTCCAAGCGTAGTTCGCCAGTACTCGAGCCCTCGTCCGCGGGGGCAAACCAGCTCGCCTGCACATTAGATGAATCATGATGTGTGCGAGCTGGGGGGTAAATGTTGACAAGGAGAACTATCCTAGATCAATCGTAAAATTATCCCAAGGCTACGGAGGTCGTCGAGGTGGGCGAGGATTAGGTTGCCAGTCCAAGCCAAAGCCAAACACAAGGGAGCTCGGCGAGGTGAGCATGGACCTCGCCCGAGTCCCCAATACGCCGAAATCGACAGCACGGGGTATCGGGAGAGGTGGAGAATACATGCGAGCTACCCCTCTCGAGCGGGAGCTCGCCCCCATCCAAGGAGGACCTCACCGAGGCCCATCGTCGCGTAGCCCCCAAAAGTCGCACAAGGCAAAGGAGCTCGCCGGGTAGCCCACCTAGCCCGAGAACTCAGCCGACGGGTGTGTAGATAGGATGTGTACACGTAGTAGAAAGGACCGAGTAAAGGGTGCATTGTGAGGGACCAAGGCGAAGGTTACGAACCTTCGTCAATACCGGAAGCCAAATAGGCTCGTAAGGTGCTACCTCGCACTCGCACACCTATAAATAAGGCATCTCTTGTAACTATTAGAGGATTCCAATCATAATACACTTTACTTTCTCTCTCTAAACTCTCCACTCTCTCTCTATATATTATCCATCTAAGAACAATTCCTAGATTATTGTTTGATAGGATTAATATGTTATAACAAGCCACATAACAAACATCGTTAGTAAATTCTATCAACAGTATGTGATGAATTAAATGATGCTACAATCTTATTTACATGGTAGTATGGACTAAACTTTACCAATAATTTAAAGACAATTGAAAAAGAAATAGCTCTCTTGGCCAAAAAAATTGAAATTGAACACCTTGAAAAAAAAATAACATATTGATACAAAAGTAAGGGAAAATATACATTTTTGTCCTATAAGTTTCGTTGACTTTGATTTTCGTCCTCTTAAATTTTGAATTTTTGTTTTTGTCTTTTAACTTACCAAAAACTATGGTTTTCATCCTCTTAAGTTTTGAATTTTTGTTTTCGTCCTTTAACTTATCAAAAATTATGGTTTTCGTCCTCCAACCGCATATAATCAGTCATACAACCGGTAATACACATGTAGATCCATTTTTCTTTCTTTTTTTAAATAAAATACTAACGTGGGGTATATGGAGGGCATTAGGTCTTGACAAAATACACTTTTAACCGTAAATTTTCTCCCAAATACCGTCCAATACTTACATCCATAGAATATTTTGTCCGGATTCATTTTTGAATATGATGTACAAACCGTGCAACGAAACCACAATAACACTTAATATTGCGCTCGAAACTAGTTGATTCATACGAATTTCTTGAAGACATCCCTCTTCCTTTCCGTACAGTGAGTGCGTTCAAAAGAATTTAGTCTTTTGGATGTTTTGATTTGGGGATCTTTGTTCCTTTTTTTTCCCTAATTCTCTCAAGCCCCCATGCCTAGATTTGATCGACTAGGGTTTTGATTTGGGAGAGAATTTGCAGTTAATCCTGTATTTAATCCATCAAGATCTAATTTCATCTAAATACCCCCACGTCAGTATTTCACTTAAAAAATAGAAAAAATTGATCTACGTGTGTATTACCAATTGTGTGACTGGTTACAGGCGATTGGAGGATAAAAACCATAATTTTTTGTATGTTAAAGGATGAAAACAAAAGTTCAAAACTTAAGAGGACGAAAACCATAATTTTTGGTAAGTTAAAGGACGAAAACAAAAAATTCAAAACTTAAGAGGACGAAAACCAAAGTCAACGAAACTTATAGGACAAAAATGTATATTTTCCCCAAAAGTAATGCATTATTTTCAAATATAGGTTGAATAATAAAATTATTTTTTTTGCATATTGTATCTATTTAAAAATAATATATTATTTTTGTATCAATTTGTTACTGACAAATTTTTTTTTTAATTAGGAATACATTATTACTACATGAGAACGAAATATACGGACTATATCTTTAAATAGTGGTTGTCCTCCTCTAATTATAAAAATAAATAAATTACTAAAAGCAAATTTTGTATGAAACTGATTTGGGTTTTTTCTACTTGACATCAAATAACCTTTTAAATATTATTGGATCGTTCGATCCATAGTATGAATTTTATTTTGAGTAAGTATCTTGTGCATAAGTTATATTGTGCAACTCAAGTGTATTTTTTAAAAGTTATACTTTCTCCGTCCCTAATTAATTTGCACACTTTCTATTTTGGTTGTCTCAAATCAATTTGCACACTACTTAAAAGGGAAATATCGATTTGCGTGCACTCACAAAACTTTCCACACATTTACCCATATATCACTACTTTATTTAAAAAATATATTTTTCTTAAACCGTGTGCCATCCCAGGGGTGCAAATACCCCTGGGACGGAGGGAGTATAATTTACTACTGAAAAGTTGCACAAGTTATTACTGAAAAGTTACACTATGAAAGATACACTTTTCAGTAATAATATTGTGTAACTTTTCAATAGTATTTTGTGTAACCTTTAAAAAATGAACTTGAGTTGCACCGTGTAACTGGTGCATACAAGGCTAATCCTTTTATTTTATATTTATTACACTTTTTTATTAAAGCATATTTGCACTATATTTATTGCAATTGCACTGTATCATCCTACTAATAAATCATAATAATAATTATAAAATGACAGAAACATCTTTTTATTTAAAATAAGTCATCAAATTATATTGTGCCCTTGTTTACTTTTTTTAGGTTAAAATATTTTTGAAAGAAGTTAACCTTGTAGATATAAATATTAGCCATGTTACTTTGAAGACTCACGAAAGAGACTTTAAAGACAAATATGTTTCTTTCTTACAAATTAAGGATCTAGACCAAGATTTGTTGGGTCAATTTCTTTTCTGATATTTGTGTAGGCTTGTCATGAAACTTTCCGTCTATACGTCTTGGACGAGAGTAAGTCTATTGAGAATTAGTGTACTTTGCATTGCAAGTATATTTTTAAAAAGTTATCTATGTTGCTATAGAAAAAATACTATTGTTTATATTGAAAAGATCAATTTAAAATGAGGTGGTTTCAATATAAATAAGAACAACTTTTTAATAAAATGTAAAACTATTTTATAAAAATACATTTGAATTATATATGGTTTATTCAATATATACAAGACTATATGTTTTGAAACTCTACTCACTTTTAAAAAAAAATTAAAAAAAAGTGATATTAATTGATTCTTTAAAATAAAATAAAAAGAGTAAGTCTCATGTGCACCAGTTACACGGTGCAACTCAAGTTCATTTTTAAAAAGTTACACAAATTATTACTGAAAAGTTGCACAAATTATTACTGAAAAGTTACACTATAAAAGATACACTTTTCAATAGTATTTTGTGTAACTTTTAAAAAATAAACTTTAGTTGCACGGTGTAACGGGTGCATATAAGACTAAAGCCAAATAAAAATATATAATGTTTGAAAATAAATAATTTTGATTAAGCTGAGAAAGTGATGTGTTTACAAAAAAAAATCAATTTTAATAGTGGGATTGTTATTTGTAGGAATAGTTATTCTGAAATGAATTCTAGAGAATCCAAAACCATCCATTTGGATGGATAAATTTGAAAATAAATGAATTTAAAAAAAAATACATGTAAGAAGACATATATTTCAAATCACGAATTGTAAATTGATTTGAGAGGAGGAAAAAAGTAGAGAAAAGATAGAGATGAAAAGGGTAAAGATGAAAGATTTCACAAATGATATGATTTTGGTGAGAATTTAGTATTTTTTCATTTTGAACATAAACTCAAATCTAAATTTTTACAATTCACCTAACTTATTTAAAAAGAATAATTATTTATGTGTAAATCCACAGATTTCAAATCCATCCATTCAAACATCGCCTGAAATAAATTCGAGGTTCTTATAATCTAGTGATTGCAAATAATGTATACACTCGCATGGACGATTTCCAAATCCTAAAAAAAAAAAAAAAAAAAAAAAAGTTAAAGGGTTTAACTGACTCAACAATAAATACATAAAAGCAGGCACATTTTAGAGATTCCAATCCTGACACGTCACAAACTGCTCTCACAAGTCTCTGTGCATGAGACAGAACGATCCGCCGAATTCTTGCTCATTCACTATTGCCATTTCATTTATGTTGTTGCCAAATTAGTTACATTAATTAATTCATACTGTGAATGAAATTGTGACCATTTTTGGGTTATATTTTTATTTTATTTTATATTATAATATGATAAAATATTAAAAATTAATAGACAACAACTGTTCTAACTCAACAAAAATAAAATGGAAAAATTTCATACGTGGGCTTAATTTATAGGTGGAGTCTTAATTTAATTTTTCATTTTAAAGTGTTATAAATTAAAGTTTATATTTTAATTTTTTTTTCTCAATTTAAAATCAGATTTTATCTTAGATCAAATATTTGATACTTCAAAATTGGTTCATGATAAAGTTATTATGAAAGTAATTATAATAAGTTTTATTGTTACCGATTTATCGTGCTTTATGAGTGAATTTAATGTGACTATAGGATATCTCGATAGATGGATAAAATTGATAAATATAAGTAAAACACCAGCACTGCGGGAAGAGCTTGAGAGTTCCTCCCTTAAATATGGTGTCTTTGAGTGCTCACAAGAGAGCCCCTAGCCTGTGTATATTATCTTCTTTGAATGAGAATCTCAAATCCCATTATAAATGAGGAGAAGACCCTCTATTTATAGAGGGTCAACCATAAAAGACATAAAAGACCTAATTGGCCACTATAACAAGACCATTTGCTATTACATTAGAGAAATTCGACACATTTGGGTGTAAACCAGGGCTTTGGTAGACCCCAGTTTGGAGGCTCAAATTCGTATAATTCTGGTCACAACAAGCTTATCATGAACTATTTTAATACAAAATTTATATTTATCATATTGTCTTTGTTGTTTCAATATTATTATAAAAAAACTCAAAATATAATACTCCATCCGTCCCAAAACTACTTTCATAGTAGTTCTAGGCACGCGAACCAAGGAAAAGTGAGTATGTGAGTATAAAGTTGAATAATAAAATAAGACAAAGTAGTGTACTTTATTGATTTTTATGAGTGTAAAAATTTTCATTTTTAGATGTGTGAAAGTAAAGTTGGGACATTCAAATATGAAAAGTGTGAACGTAGTTTTGGGACCGGGGGAGTATATCAAACTGAAAAAATTATTAGACACTCATATTAGACATATTTAAGAATAATTTTCTTGATTTTATTGTCCAAATTTAAATAAAAAAATATTTTTTTAAATATGTCTAATACGAGAACAAATAAAAATTATAATTTATTAATTTGGTATTTTAAAATTAAAAATGAAAAAGATGAATTGAAACAAAATAATTAAACTGAATTTTAAATTGATAAAAAATTAAAATATAGAGATTAATTTGAGATACATTAAAATTAAAATTTTATATTGAAATTTGCCTTTATGAAATTAATCCCGTAGAATATATACTTTTCCACCCTCCAATTGGAAATTAAATAACAAAACTTCCCATGAATAATATATATTCATCCAGTTCCAAAATTGAAACAGCTTTATTTATTTTATTTTATTTTTTTCTCAAAACAAAGATGGTTTTTTCTTTTTTCAACTGAGTTACAGCCTTTAATAAGTCATAAATGCTCACTTCCTCTCTACTTCTTCGGTGATTTACTTTACACGTGTATCTTGATGAGTTTTATTGTACAAAATTATGAAAATTTAAATTAATAGCTAACTTTAAATATTGAAATCAAGTTCTCCTTTGTCTCAAAATACATTGTATACTTTCTATTTTGGTATGTCACACGAAAAATTTGCATATCTAAAAGTGGTAACTATTTATTAAACTCCACTCTCACAATACACATATAATATTCATAAAAATGTATTTATTATATTTTTTTCTTAAACCACGTACCCAAAAGACACCGCAATATTTTCTAGGACGAATGGAGCATAACGTAAACTGCATAAAATATAATAAATTTTAAAAAGGAAGATGAAACACGTAATATAAACATACAATGTATACTTTTAATATTACGTTGTTATAATATCCATACACTTAATATTAGTTTCATGTGAAACTCACCGTCTATTTAATATATATAAAAAGTATGATCTAAGAATATGTATAAACTATAATAAAGTTTTGAAAAAATTAAACATGAAATATAAATTTTTAGGTGTCGCTTGATATGAAAATTAATTATTCAATAGTGGTGGAAATGAGGATAAACATACAGTAATTATAATAGTTAATGTAGATAAAAGATGTACACAATATCATTATCACCATTGAGTAAGTTTCTTATGTACCAGGTGCACAAATATATTCTTTAGTGATAAAATGTGTGACCTTTTAATAATATTTTTATGTAATTTTTTAAAAATACATTTGAATTGCACGGTACACCTAGTGCACACAAAACCAAGGCTATCCGCATTTGATTATTCTTCTCTCATTATAATCATACTCCTCAATTAATCTCGTATCATAATTAATAACTTTTTTGTTCATTTTTTTATATTAAAGTATAACATGAATAATGTAACCTTTATAAAAATAAGCCCTCGTTTAAATATGTAAAGATAAAAAAAATTATTCTTATTTTCAGACTGAATTCATCTGCATGGTATTTTGTTATAATGTACATGAACCTAATATTGATTCCATGTGAAACTCACCGTCCAATTTCATATATGAAAAATACGACCTCAAATGTATAAACTATAATAAAATTTAAAAGAAAAAAAAATGAAACACGAAATATATTAGATAGATGTACATAAACCTAATATTGGTTCCACGTTAAACTCACGTCAAAAATAAAAAAATCTAACCAGATCAAATTATACTACCTCAGTTTCACAAAAAATTGTATACTTTCATTTTTAGTTTGTCCCATAAAAATTTGCATACTCCCAAAATAAAAATATTCCTTTAAATCTCCGCCTTTAAAATTTTTAACTCACAATCTCCATCATACACATTCTACTCATTATATTTTTTTTAAAAGACGTGCCCCAAAAGTACTGTAAACTTTTAGGGGACGAAGGTAGTATCATATTGATATTCATCAGAATGGAAGAGAACAAGGAAAATCGAATCAAATTAGATTGATTTGTCTATAAATCAATTAAATCAACAACAACCAATTAAATTGCACAAAGAATGTATACTTTTTTTTTGCTATAATCCTCGATTCATTCAACACACAATAAGTACAAAAAGAAACGAATGAAAGAAGATTAAATAAAAATTGTACTCAAATACTCCCTCCATTCCTAATTAATTTACACACTTTCTATTTTGGGTTGTCCCAAATTAATTTGCACACTAATTAAAAGGGAAATATTGATTTGCGTGCACACTCACAAAATTTTTCACACATTTACACATATACTATTATTTTATTTAAAAAATATATTTTTCTTAAACCGTGTGTCATCCCAAGGGTACAAATACCCCTGGGACGGAGGGAGTACTCATTTCGATTCAATAAAATTATCTTTGCAATTTCGTTTCGTGTATAAATAAATTAGTCAAATAAATATTTCGGTCCTTGTCTTTGTGATCCATTATTTACAATGCAAATTATATGTATTAAATGATCCCACCAAACCATAATTAATTAACACATTACGACCATCGAAGTAGTTTGAATTTTATGTTATGAAATGGTGTAATTTTTTTTATTTTTTTTTTATAAATGATACACTACTAGTAAAGGGTGATTTCATAAAATTTAATATCATTCATCAAAGAAATGATATGCCATATAAGGAGATATTTAGACGATAAAATGTTTTCTAAAAAAATGATCAAATTAAGACGTAGTAACGTGTGCTATATTTCCTTATCCAAGAATCTCAACCCATTGGTAGGGATGGCAAATGGAGCGGATCGGGGCGGATACCTCAATATCCATGCCTGCTCCGCGCTCTGCCCCGCTGATCCGCCCTGCTCCATGCTCCACTGTGGGGCAGCATTTTGAGATCCATGTCTGCCCCGCGCGGGGCGGATCTGATCTGCCCTGCTCCATCTATTAAATTCTCATAAGTTTACAAAATAAATATATTAAAAAACTAAATGCAAAATATTCAAAATTCACAATTTAATCAACAATAATCCATCCAAATCACCAAATCATATCCAAGATTTGATTATTTTAAAAAATATATATATAATTCTATATTATATATATATATACTTAATATTATATATAATTAATATTATATGGAGCGGGGCGGATCAGGGCAAAAAATATGTTGATCCATGCCTGATCTGCTCCGCAAGCGGGGCGGGGCGGATCTGCTCCATTCTCAAAACGGGGCAGATCGGGGCCGATCCAAACAGAGCGGGGCGGATTGGATCAACTGCGGGGCGGGTCGTTTTGTCATCCCTACCCATTGGTGGCCAATTTAATTCTAAAACGAGAATTTTTTTTCCCGGACGAAATAAAATGCACATAGGGGCCACAGGCCAATGAGATGCCCTCACAATTCCTTCCAACCTGCGATGCACCGTCTAAGTAATTAATTGATTGTCTGGTTTGCTTCTGACCTATATATTGAACCGTTGTCCATCACTGCTCTCTCTCTCTCTCTCTCTCTCTCTGTTAATGGCGATGCATAAGGACGAATGCCGTTACTCACAAGGTCAAATGGAGTCTCTCACTGCTCTCTGTGATACCCTCTTACCCTCCATACATCTTTCTGATCACCAGCAACAACACCTTCATCATTCTGTCATTCACTTCTTTCAAGCTTCTGCTTCCCTCACCGGAACTCCTCACCATGTAACTCTCTCTCTCTCTCTCAGATATATACAGACGTATATGTGCATGTAGGGAGAAGAATTCCTTCATTTTTCAAGAGTTAATGTACCTCTGATCGATGTTAGTGCACGTGAGTAACATATAACATAACACCCTCCTCTCTCTCTCCCTGTATCTGTGCAGCTTGCTGTGATGCTAACGGAGAAAATACAGCACCCCATGATTTTCTTGAGCGGATTGGGGCTGTGGGCTCTCTCAACATGGATAGGGACCTTCATACTCTGTGGAAGAAAGAGTTTATCCAGCCATTTTCCCTATTTCCAGAGGTTTTCCACAATCTCACCTGAGAATAGACGCCTGATTCTGCTATCATGGTCTTCCAGCTCCATCTTTTTCCTGAGATTGCTCTTCACCGCGATTAAAATTTTCACTCTCCTCGTCTTCTTCACTCAGGTAAAATTCACCCTATAGCTAGCAGTAATTCTGTTCAAATCACAGTCTCAGCTTAAACATGATGTGCTACAAAAATTAATCTCTTTGATGCGTGTACAATTATTCAATTTCTATATATGAATAATTCAAGAAATCCAAATAACGTTAATTATTAGGCAAGATTCATGAACAGTCTATTCAAGAATTACACATTATATATCTACAAGTGCCAAAATATGCAAAACCACACAACCCTTCACCTCAATTTGGTAACACCGACCTTTACTGGATCATCGTCATTTCTGGTATACTAGTATCACACAAAGAAAGGAAGTAACTGCATATATTTCTACATCTATACTATAGCCTTAATTGCATTACGAATAATTGTTCGTTGTTTCTTTAATTCTTGGTCAGTTTTGGTAGCTGAAGAATTCAATTTTTTTCCAAGTACTGGGCCAGTGAGCTGTAAATGTATCCTTAGATTATGAAACTCAAAACTTAAATTCTAGTGGAGCCAATTGTGCGACTTGGTTACATCATATATAAAGCTCAATTAAGCTGCATGTGATTCCGTACAGCAACAACGAAAGACACTAAGCCTTAACCCCACTATGTGCATTTGCCAAATGTTTGAATCAACAACAGAGTTTTTTCATTGTACCTCGACATGATAATGCACTTCATCTCCGAATTGATCTTGCAGGTGAACGAGAAAGACGAGAACCTTTCGTGGAAAGCAATAGGCTACTGCAGGCCAGACCAGAGAGCCATAGATGGAGATGAAAACCCAGATAACCATCAACAACACACAGAACAATCTGGACCCCTCTGCGAAGGAATAATTGAGTTAAACCGATCAAAGGATGCAGCAATCGACAAGCTAGAAAGATTAGGCTTTCCTGTTTCTGAACCTATTTCAAAGAACTCGAAGATTAAGTCTCTGGATACATCCTTCATCATCAAATGTGATGTTGTGGTGGTTGGCTCTGGCTCAGGTGGTGGGGTGGTGGCAGGGGTTCTTGCAGAAGCTGGATACAAGGTGCTTGTGTTAGAAAAAGGAAGCTATATGGCAAGAAATGATCTCTCACTATTAGAAGGACAAGCATTGGATCATATGTACCTCGCACATGGGGTGTTAGCTACTGAATATATGGACATTCTTATGCTTGCAGGATCAACAGTAGGCGGCGGATCAACGATCAATTGGTCCGCCTCGATTCGTACACCGCCCCATGTTGTAAAGGAGTGGAGCCAAGACCACAAGCTGGAATTATTTGGAAGTGAGCGGTACCAGAAGGCCATGGATGTTGTCTGCAAGAAAATGGGAGTGCAGTCGGAATTCGAGCATGAAGGCTTCAACAACATGATTCTGAGAAAGGGGTGTGATGAACTGGGGTACCCTGTTGAGACAATCCCAAGGAATGCAGCTCCTGATCATGACTGTGGTTTCTGCAGCCTTGGTTGTAGAGATGGGAAGAAGAAGGGCACCTCTGAGACATGGCTAGTGGACTTGATTGAATCAGGGAATGGTGTAATTCTTCCTCAATGCGAAGCTGTCAGAGTGATGATCAACGAGAAAGATGGAAGGACAGCGGCAGGCGTTGCGTTCATGTATCACAATGATCATGGACAGAGAGAAACAGCCATTGTGGAGGCAAAAGCGACGGTCATTGCTTGCGGCGCGCTTTCAACTCCTCCATTGTTGAAAGCAAGCGGCCTGAAGAACCCCAACATCGGAAAACACTTGCACCTCCATCCGGTGGTGATGGCGTGGGGCTATTTCCCGGCGGACGCATGGCCGGAACCGGCGAAGAGGAGCTACGAAGGAGCCATAATGACAGCAATGTCAACAGTCGTATCGAATTCCGAAGAATCCGGGTATGGGGCAATTATTCAAACACCTTCCCTGCATCCCGGGATGTTCTCCGCCTTAATGCCGTGGGTTTCAGGCACGGACATAAAAAACAAGCTCTGCAAATTCTCAAGAACGGCGCACATATTCTCACTGGCAAGAGACCAAGGATCAGGGACTGTCAATTCAACAAACGACATAACCTACAGCGTGCAAGACACAGATGAAGAGAACCTGAGTAGAGGGGTAGAGAAAGTGCTGAGGATATTAGCAGTGGCGGGGGCGGAAGAAATCGGGACCCACCACCGGGAAGGACGAGTGCTGAAAGTGAAGGAATCGAGCGGAGAGGAGTTGGAGAAGTTCGTGAAGGAGGAGAGCCGGCGGCCATTGAAGTACCTGGAAACGCCGGTATGCTCAGCTCATCAGATGGGAAGTTGCAGAATGGGGGTCGACCCGAAAAGCTCGGCGGTGAATCCAATGGGGGAATGCTGGGAAATAGAGGGGCTGTTCGTTGCAGATTCAAGCGTGTTTCCAACAGCATTGGGCGTGAATCCCATGGTGACTGTTCAAGCTACTGCGTATTGCATTGCACAATCGCTTCTTCAATTTCTTGCCAAGAAGTAGATAACGCTTGTCTTTGATCTTCTGATTTATAATGCACGTCACATGATGTTTGCCTATGGATGCAGTGGCAATATGTTACAACAAAATATCAATTCAAGTTGTAATAGTAATACAGAAGATAATTAAATGGTTTACAATATTGATAATAATTAAAATTTAGTTCTGTACAAAAAGACATATATATATATATATATATATGTTTCTGTATAATATTTTTGTGCAAAGTTGAAAATATTGGCATTGATGAAAATATCGAGATCTTAAATTTATAGAAATATCGATGGATAAATCGATATCATTAATTAAAATGGATTATAAATTTATTTGCCCAATAAGTTGGCAAGTTTTTTATTTTAGTCCACATGATTTACACTTTTTGAAATTGGTCCTATAAATTTGATAGTTTTTTTAAATTAGTCTTGAAATCGAATATAGACGGCTTCTCAAATGGTATTATCAACGTGACATTATCCTTTACATATAAAAATTATTTTCCATTTAATTTAAATTAATTAATTTTTTTTCTTTTAATTCAAAACTTAAATTTGGGCGGACCTTAAATAAATTGTGCTTCAGGTTATTTCGGGTCGGACTTAATTTAAGTAGAGAATACACAATTTACACTTACCATTTACACACAAACGCGATCAATTATGATTTGGGGAGAGAAGAGGTCGAAAATGTTTGGTGAAAGAAGAAGGCGAAGACGATAGGTTTATTGAAGGACGAGAATGAAGTTTCGCGATCTGACGAAAAAAGAAGATCCTCCACCCATATATGGTAAGATTTCCAGTTTCCAATTGCATTAAGATTTTCAAAAAATTATTGGAGATAGTTTTTTGTATTAGAGTTTTTGAATGAAGTTAGATTAAGCCCAACACGAAATTACCTGAAGCCTGATTTATTTAAGGCCCACCCCGAATTTAAGTTTTGAATTAAAAATAATAATTAATTTAAATTAAATGAAAAATAATTTTTATATGTAAAGGATAACGTCACGTTGATAAAACTTTAAGAACAAACATATAATACAAAATTTTAATAAAAGAATACAAAGAAATTTAGCAGTTGTGATAAATTTATATATATACACACTATTTTTTGGATTTATTTTTCTAAATTCATTGATATTTTCTCGATATCTTTCAATATTATCTCGATAATTAACGATATTTGGTTTAATTTATGAAATTGTTACAATGCCATTTATAAAACTTGTGGTATTGTTAAGTATGAAAATATACCGATATTTCCCCAATGTATTCTCAATATATCCATTTTTTATAGTCACGGATATTAATATTGGATAGAAACGATATTTCCATAATATCCATTAAAAATTAAAGAAAATAACGATAAATATCGGTTTGTAATATCAATATTGTTTATTTTTCTTTAGATTAAATCAAATATCGTTAAATATTGATGAATTTCTAAAAAAAATAAAAAAATAATTTGTGTATATATATAAATTTATTACAACTGTAAAATTAATTTATATTCTTTTGTTAAATTTATGTATTATATATTTGTTCTTCAATTTTTATAATTTTTAAATTTATCGATATCGATATTTTTACAAATTTAAGATGTCCATATTTTCAACCTTGGTTTCCATATAACGCCACTTCTCCTTTTAAAAAAAAAATATTATTAATAAATTTATTATTAATTATCACTATTTTTTTATTTGTATATATTGTCTCACTTTCTTGTATTTTCTTACTATTAAATATAATTACTATTTAATTACAATTGAAAAGACCTATTAAATAAATGAATACAAATACCTAGATTACAATTTAAATAGAACAATTATAAATAAACAATAAAAATATTAAAATAGAGATTACATAAAAATATACAATTAACTATGAATTAAGTGATATCTATATTAGTTTAAATATCAGTTGTAATATTATATCAAAATTTCAAAATTGTATGATTTTTTTTTAAATTTATATTCAAATAAATTTGTAAATGTATTACAATTATAAAATATCAATGCATAATAAATAAATAATTTAAATAAGTATTATATAGTAATATTGTATTATAGTGTCAAAAAATAGAGCTAACTGCTGATATTGTTCTAAAAGTCGGTCAACTAGTCGCTAGTCCGCCCTTGGTCGACCCGAATTATACCAAGTCGCTAAAGAAAATATTTGGGGTAGTAGTCGGTGCCTAGAGCCCATTAAACAGCGCCTAGACCGATTAGGCACCGACTTAGTTATTCCCGATTAGGCATATTTCTCCATTTTTATTTTTATTTTTACAAAGTCTAAGTAATTATAATAAAATTAAATTAAAACAACTGAAACATTAATTTTCTCTTGATTTTTAAATTATCACTTTTTTAAATTTTGCGTTTCATGGTTGTTATTACTTATAATTTTAATATTTAAAGACGGTGATGTTAAATTTTTTATTATTTTGTATACAATTCATTATTAATTTATTAAATAATTAATTATATTTATCATTTAAGTAATTTCGACTAGTCGCTAGACCCTAGTGGTCTGACCAACTAGCGACTTTTAGAACATTGACTGCTGAGATAAGGTGATGTCTTTATTATAGAGTGGTGTTGAATTGATTTGAAAATAGGGGCAACGGTTGGAGATGATCTTATGACGAGTTTAATCGATTTCAGGAAATTTATCACATTTGGGACTTCCCTTGTCTCATCATGTTTATTTTTTAAAGTCATTTAAGAGAAGCTTTGTACGAGGATGATTCATTATAATTTTTAAATTTATTATAAACCAAGTTTAAAGTATCAAGTATTTGTGCAGGAATATAAAAAAAATATCATCAGAAATATAAAAAATTTAGAGCAATTATATTATATTATAATTGATATAGATTTTATTTACTCCAACTCTTAAAAATCTTGATGAATATTTTGATATATTTGACCAAATATTTAGAATTTTAAAACAATTTCATGATAAGCTTATCGTGACCAAATATTTTATAATCTCTTATATTTTATTACATTCTACCAAGAACCACCTAATAATATTATCTTACACATCACCCTAAATACTCTACTAATTACACATTTTTGTTAAAAAGTGCGGAAAAAGTGGTTTGAAGAGTGTTTATGGAGAAAGGTAGTATTTTTTATTTTTTATTTTTTGGACCTACACTACACTCAATTCAACTACCATCTTCATCTCAAAACTACTTTCACACTTGTTTTATTTCATATAACTAAAAAGGAAATTTTTTATACTCACAAAAATAAAAAAAATACACTTTTTCTTATTTTATTATTTAACTTTACACTCACATACTCATTTTTTTTTATTCGCGTGCTCAGGATAACAATGAAAATAGTTTTGGAACGGACTGAGTAATTTTTTTACTTTATTTTATTTATGTTATTTTATTTCTTTTTTTTCTTAATATATATTGTCTTTTTCTCCCTTACAAGTTTTTATGGAATAGATAGATTATATATACTCCTAAATTTTGAATTTATGACCATGGATATTGTAACATATTGCAACATTTTATTCAAAATAAAAAATTAAAGTGATTTTGAGTCAGTATTATTTGTACAAATCAATGATTTGATTTATAATTTTGTTAGGGTTTTTTGGATCTTTCATAAACTCTTAAATACATTGGGTGAATAACACACACGATAATTGAAATTATTTACATATAAAATATGAATTGAGTACATTGAAAAGTGTGAATTGATTACATTGACAATTGAAATTTTTCTATATAATCAATTCACGCTTTTCAGATTAAATTGTGTTGAATATTTAGTAAATTATGGTGCACCAAGGTTAATGAAATCTTCGTAATTCGAGTTTATATTTGGCTTTCCAACTCGATTTCACTAACAGCGTCTCATATAAAGCTTATTGGAATTGCGAAGTGTGAATTCTGGAAAGATTTTAGCAGAACTTCGTTAAGGCAGCGAAAAACTTGAGTTTATTCTGAAATATGTGGCCAATTTATAGGCAAAACTACAAGAAGGTGGTGGCAGGGACTTTGCCACGCTTCTCAGAGAGCTTACATGTGTCTTACGTGTCTAATTAGATAATTACAACAGAAAATCGACCAAAAATGGAGAAAATAAGATTCTGACGATCAGCTCTTCAAGCGGCGAGCAGCAAGTTATAAAGTACCATAGGAAGGGAGTAGCTGGTTGGGCGAGTAGGTGAGTTGCTCGTCTCTTCCATAAATTGAATGACCAGCTCGCCACCTATTTGCTATAGGACGGCGAGCAGCTCGTTAGGCAAGCAGCTGAATATTTTCCCTGATATCTTTTAATTGAATAACCCGATATCTTTTAATTGAATATTGTTAATTATATGTCTAATCTATGTGAACGAATCATTTTCTTACCCTTTTTTCCCTGTCAAATTGGTTGAATAAACTTATAAGATACTGAATATTTTTGGAATCCGATAGTGAAATTTCACTGGCCTACCCCTCTCCCGGCACCATTAATACCCCTAGTTTTCTTGTCACCATTAATACCCCTCTCCCAGCACCATTAATATCCAAAAATGAAGAAAGTTATGATCCTCTGTTTTCTCGTCATTGTGGCCATGAGCAAGACTGAGTCCCCAGGTAATTTCAAACAATAATTTCTTATATAATTTATATTTTGTTAGCTTTTAATAATTTATTTTATGGAAAATTTGTTACTATAGGCTACGAAGATTCTCTTCTTAGATCTATTTGCATCCATCGCGTGGCCACATGTCCTGAACCTAGTCGTATTACAGAATGTTGGTGCTACAATTTACACACAGATATATGCTTTGATACTGAAGGATTTTGTGTTGATGTTTGTCCAGCATAAAAGATGAGTTTGGGTGTACCCATCCATCTTATGTAAATAAATTTGGTATATGATATATATTATATACAGTGTTCTAAAAATGATATTTTTACTTAAAACTGACAGTTGAATTTCTTCACAAAATGTAGTTAAGAGAATAAATGCATATTAAAATTAAAGATGAGTTTTGAGACAAAAAAAAAATGATTTCAAAATGTGCACGTTCAGATCGTGCACAAAATGTTCATGTACGGATCACACACAAAATATACATGTATAAAAACTTTAAAAACTAAATCAAACAACAATACACAAATAAAAAGAAAATAAAAACAAAGTGTTGGTAATATTTTTTTACACTTCATTCAACAACAAAACAAGCACATTTTTTCTGTAAAAATAACTATAAGAAAATTAATGATATATATATATATATATATATATATATATATATCTATATATATATTATATTTATAAATTGTGCAAATTCACGAGTGATATACTAGTTTTTCTTAAAACATGTGCCCACACAAGAGGGAATAAATTTGGAGGACGGAGGGAGTATATAAATACATATATATATAATACTATTTCAAACAATAATTTCTGGATGATATATAATTTGTATTGTGTTAGCTTTTAATAATTTATTTTGTGGGAAATTTGCTGCTCATTCAAACAATAATTTATGGATGATATATAATTTGTATTGTATTAGCTTTTAATAATTTATTTGGTGGGAAATTTGTGAACATATGCTATAAGGATGGGAGCAGCAAGATATCTGCTATCAATTTTCCTAAGAGATTTATTTGCATACTTCGAGAAATCTTTTAATTGAATATTATTAATTATATGTCTAATCTTTGTGAACGAATCATTTTCTTACCCTTTTTTTCCCTGTCAAATCGGTTGAATAAACTTATAAAACACTTAATATTTTTGGAAACCGATAGTGCCTACCCCTCTCCTAGCACCATTAATACCCCGATATCTTTTAATTGAATATTGTTAATTAAATGTCTAATCTATTTGAACGAATCATTTTCTTACCTTTTTTTTCCTGTCAAATCGGTTGAATAAACTTATAAGATACTGAATAATTTTGGAAACCGATAGTAAAATTTCACCGGCCTACCCCTCTCCCGGCACCATTAATACCCCTAATTTTCTCGTCACCATTAATACACCTCTCCCGGCACCATTAATACCCAAAAATGAAGAAAGTTATGATCCTCTGTTTTCTCATCATTGTGGCCATGAGCAAAGCTGAGTCCCAGGTAATTTCAAACAATAATTTATATTTTGTTAGCTTTAATAATTTATTTTATTGGAATTTTTTTACCATAGGCTACGAAGATTCTCCTCTTAAATCTATTTGCATCCAACGCGTGGGCACCTTGTTGATGCAATAATCTAATCCAGATGATTAAGGAAGTAATCAGTGGAATACTGGATGACATGTCCCAAAACAACTAATCAAACATGATGATTATGGGCAAAGTTCAAGAAGATCAATACGAGAAAAGAAGAATCGTCAAACAAGCAAGGAATGGCCGGGCAGCAGTGCAAAGAGGAAGGGGTGAGCAGCTCACCTGCTCGCCCAAACCCCCTGCCTAGCCCACCTGCTCGCCTATTTGCTCATAATAGGCGAGCAGGCCTTGTAAATCTCATAACTGGCGAGCAGCTCACCTGCTCACCCAAGGTGCTGATCGCCAGGGTTGAAATGCTGCTCGCCTGATTTGAAGAAGATCGCCCAGATCACATTTTCATCATTTTTAGCCAATTTTCTTGTGTAATTTTCTTGTTTAGGCAGTTAGGGACACGTGTAAGCTTCAGAATAAGCGTGGCAAAGCGTGTGCCACCACCTGCTTATGTATTTGCCTATAAATAGGCCACCATTTTCATAATAATACAAGTTTTTCTTAGCCTCAGCGAAGCTCTGCCAAAATCTTCACGTAATCAAGCAATTTGCAGTTCCATTTAACTGTTCTTGATCGATTGTTAGTGAAATCGCACTC
>JAPKLY010000004.1:3058738-3101305 GCA_026898435.1 Prunella vulgaris
ACCATTAATACCCCTAGTTTTCTTGTCACCATTAATACCCCTCTCCCAGCACCATTAATATCCAAAAATGAAGAAAGTTATGATCCTCTGTTTTCTCGTCATTGTGGCCATGAGCAAGACTGAGTCCCCAGGTAATTTCAAACAATAATTTCTTATATAATTTATATTTTGTTAGCTTTTAATAATTTATTTTATGGAAAATTTGTTACTATAGGCTACGAAGATTCTCTTCTTAGATCTATTTGCATCCATCGCGTGGCCACATGTCCTGAACCTAGTCGTATTACAGAATGTTGGTGCTACAATTTACACACAGATATATGCTTTGATACTGAAGGATTTTGTGTTGATGTTTGTCCAGCATAAAAGATGAGTTTGGGTGTACCCATCCATCTTATGTAAATAAATTTGGTATATGATATTCCCTCTGTCCACCAAATTAATTCCCACTTTCTTTTTTTGTTTGTCCACAAAACTTTTTCCATTTTCTTATTTGGAAACAACCTACACTCACAATAAAATTTTGGGTCCCACAATACTCTTACTTTTCCCTTACTTTATCTATCATTTCAATATAATACTACTTTTCATTAAATCTCGTGCCCACAAAGAAATGTGAAAAAGATTCGTGGACGGAGGGAGTATATATTATATACAGTGTTCTAAAAATGATATTTTTACCTAAAACTGACAATTGAATTTCTTCACAAAATGTAGTTAAGAGAATAAATGCATATTAAAATTAAAAATGAGTTTTGAGGCATGCAAAAAATGATTTCAAAATGTGCACGTTCAGATCGTGCACAAAATGTTCATGTACGGATCACGCACAAAATATACATGTATAAAAACTTCAAAAACTAAAACAAACAACAATACACAAATAAAAAGAAAATAAAAGGAAAGCTCCGTTCTCAAGCCGCTCAGAACTGCCACGTCTCATTCACAATTTTTTCTTTTCCTGTTTTTACTCATTAATCTCATTTCCTGATTTTCATTTTGTATAATTAATTTTTTAAATTTAAAGAAGCCTCTAATATGGGTAGTTAATCTAAATTCATAATTCTATTTGCTCGATTGTTTCGACATGCCCACTTTGCTTAAAAATGAATTGCAATTTGGTGGGCACTTAGCAAAGAACAAAAAAGATTATTACCTAATCAAAAGAACATATATACGTGAATATGAAGGATAGGAAGAAAATGGTTATTGAGAGAGATGAGAGGAAGAACATGTTTATATATATATATATATATATATATATAATTAGATGAAAACTTAATAAAAATGGAAAAGGGTAATTAGAGTAGGTATGTTTAGTATTTTAAATTAATTTTTTATTTTAAATTAAGTATATTTAGTGATCGGAGTATATTTTAAATTTTGAGTACGTACAGGCGCACCCATAGTTAATAATAGCCTTTAATAAAATATCAATGCCTCAAAATAAATTTCAGGTGGTTATATTACAACGTGAGGGTTGACCTTCGACACCGGAGCAATTCCCAATTTTGATTTCCAGCACATGTCTGGCTGTATCGAATCAAATAAAACAAAAAATAAATAAATAAATAAAAATAAAATATTTCTTTCCAAATTTCACCCACCCCGTCGGAATCCAACAAGCCTACGCCTTCTAAATTCTTTCAGCTCCCCATTTCCATTTTCTCAATCCAAAACCATCCCATGTATATGGAAACCCCTAACCAATACACTTCTCCGATCTTCTTCTCAATCATCGCCGCCGCCGCCTTCCTCACCGCCGCTCTCTGTCTAACCGCCGAATTCAAAAAGTCAAAGGTGACCATCATACTTCTGGTCGTCTCCTCCGATCTTATTTATATTGTTTTTTTTTTTTTTTTTAATATTCCATTGCTTGTTTTATTTAGAAAATTGATCTGAAATTAGATGGAAAACTCTGTTACTTGCCTAAAAGCCCAGCTTTCGAACTCGGAATTGCAGCATTGGTCTGTCTTTCCTTTGCCCAAGTCATCGCAACTTTATTCATTTCCAGAAATCTGTGTTCGAGAGGTTGTCAAGTCGTAAAGCCTACAATTTCATGCAGTTTGCTCGTCTTCTCTTGGTCAGTATGCTTCAATTATTCTTTGCTTCAATTTTCTCCTCTAAAACGATTCCCTTTCTTTCTAAAAATGAAATCGACAGCCCAAACATGATCAAAGCTTTTTCACACGTGGGAGTGCATATTTATGCGCATATTTGTCCCCGTCGAAAAATAATAATGACAAAGAAATGTGTACAATTGCACCGTGCAACTAGTTTGCGTTTGCAAATGTCACGTCAGCCACGGGCATGAACCGTTATAAAAGCTTAATCCATCTCTTCATGTGTGATGTCGCAGGATCAGTTATGGAGTTACAGTCATTCTAATAAGTGCAGCAACGAGCATGAACCGAAGTCAAGCATTTGGAGAAGGATGGTTAGATGGAGATTGCTACTTAGTTAAAGATGGAGTCTACGTTGGTTCAACCATACTGGCCTTAGTATCCCTTGGCTCGATCGCCCTAGCCATTAGTCGAGAGAAAAACTGACGGAGCAAGCACGCTCGTGCAAAAGTTGATAACTGACAACATTATACAACACAAGCCAACAGCACCAGACATATAGAGATAACACAAGATTGATTTACTTCTGTAATAGATTCAAGTGCAACGATGCACAATGCTAATACTCAAAAAGGAAATGACAAATTTTCTTCTGTAAAATGTAAATAGTCAGCCAACTAAAGGACCACAGTAGTGAAAGTTGAAAGTTATACTGAGTCCATCTAAGAGTCATCTTTTCGCGCCTCATACATAGACATCAACGTGATGGTAATCGGGAATCTTCACTCTGTATTTACAACTCGGGTTTTAGAATGTAAAACTGCATCTTCCTTGGCTACAAGAAGAACAAACAAGTAAAGCCTGCGAAACTCTGTTTCTTTGTTTTCTACTTTTTTTGTTTTTTTGAACATTCTTTGTTTTCTACTTTTTGTCACTCATAGGTGAAGGTTTAGTTATAAGTATGCGTCAATAGAAACTAGTAACTTAAGGCAGGTTCAACAGACAAAAAATATGACCCTACCCTGTCCTTAAATGATCTAAAAGCCACTCGCCCTAACTAACACTGTTATTCTTCATAGTTTCTCGCTCAGAAATCAGCTTATTGGAAAGTACAGACATCATTTTTGTTCGATCTTTCACCACCAAGCATGAACTGAATCATGATATTTCTTCTGCAATCTCTACATATAACGACCACGACCTCTATTACCATAGTTATATCCTCTTCCCCAGCTAGAGGGGTAGCGATGCTGACCACGTCCACCTCTGTTCCCATATGTAAACTGAGTTCTTCTTTGAAAATTGCCAAATGTCTGGGATAAGGTTACAACAGAGAAAAATGTAAGTATGCACCAAAACAATCCAAAAATATAATAGTATAAACTAACCTCAGAGTCCAATTTCATTCTCTCAGATAATCGATTCTGCCCATCCCTAGCTCCACGGCCGAGAGAATTACAAGAAATGGTGTCGAAGAAGTCATCTTTATTATATGCAGGCTGCACAGAGAGAATGTTACGATAAATGTCACCAGTGCACATTTTACTATCTATTTTCTGGGGAAAAAAAAGGCATCCAATAATTATAGATGCTGATAATATCTTTTAACCAACCTTGGGATCATTATTGGATATCAAGTCAGGGTTATTATCCCCCTTATCCTCATTGCTAGCTGCATTTTGCATCCACTCTACATTCTCTCTGTGGTTTGCTTTTCCAAGATAACCCCAAACTTCATCTTTCTTAAACTTCTCATTCATTGCTTGAAAATCAAATTCTTCATTAAATTCAAAAGGGGGCTGCAACTGCAAAAATTCCCGGACGAAGCAATTGTTAAAGGACAGTTTATGATCATCCCTCAGGCCTCAAAGGCATTTCAGCAAGATATGACTAGCAAACTTCCTCCAATCATTTAATAAGACTAAATATATTCAAACACCAAACAAATACGATTGGTCGCTGATATTTTCACATGATTGGTCAAAGGATTTGTGTTTGGACATGATTTCAAGGCATTTTTGGGTGATTCCAGTTAAGATGTTAATATTCTTCCAGATACTGAGCATTAGAAACATATACCTAAAAACCCTTTCAGTTCTAGTTAGGAAGTTTCCCTTTCTAAATGCCTTAACTACATAAATTTGAAACGGTTTCCACCAAAAGTTGAATCACTTTTGGGAATTTTGAAAGACCATTACCCTAAGAGGCTTCGAATTGCTAAGAAATTTTGAAAAGAATCTAAATGTAGATCCAGAGAAAAATTGGTTCCACATGCAATCAAAAGGTGCATGACGGAGAGTTGTAAAAAGAATGACATAGCGAAATCCAAATCAAGCAAGCATTACCTTTTGTGAAGCTGGTGGCAATGGCAAAAGCGGCGGTTGAGCTGCAGGAGTAATATCTGAGGATGAGAACTTCTGAGAAATAGAACCAATGACATCCATATCTTTCTGATCAGGACAAACATGTTCTGATAAAGAATGTTCGGATAACCTGGGCTGTGATAGGTTTGGAGTTAGCTGTAGTTGTTGCCTCAATAAGGAATCTGATATTGGATTTGAAACAGATGATGAGGAATATGGTAATAATTGAACAGGAACTGATGATACAGGGTCCGGAACAAATTTATTAACTGGAGCTTCAATGTTGCTTTTACTCTGGTAGGGTAACGAAAAAGGAAGAGTCAACCCATTAGAATTTATTAACGTAGAATGGTGAAGGGTCTGAGATGGATTTGGAGTACGTAAATTAACTGAAGGAAGGGTCTGTGATGTAATTGGAGAAAATAAATCAACAGAAGGCAAGGCCAGTTGCTTAGAAGTAAGAGTTGGTGTAGCATTTAAACAAAAAGAACTGGGAGTTGCAAGTGAAGGTCCGAGGGGAACATCATGGGATATATTTGTTACTGCCATGGTAGTAGCTGCCTGATTCTGAAAGGGGTATAATGTAGGAGTTGACAACAAGGAGTGTTGTTGAGTATTCCCTGATGCTCCACTATATCCCGGCCATTGAGTTGGCATGCCATAAGATGGTGCAGCAGTCTGTGTCAACTGAGAAGAACCACATAAACCCAACTGAGATCCGGAATGCTGAGAAGTCAATATACTTGGATATGATTTTGCATTCGACGCAGAGGGACCATTGTACAAGCCGGATTCTGTTAAAGACTGACCAATATTTTGCATTGATTTTGATGAACTAGAGGTTGTCATGTGATAGTTTGACTGCATACAAAACATGAGGTCAAATATGGTGTCCAAGGCCATTTCACATTTAACAAAACATTATTAAATAATAAACTAGAAAAAAGTCTAACTACCTGAATTATTGCAGGATCATCGTATATTGGTTCCTCCTTTTGAAGTGTTGTGTTAGTTATAACTTTTAAATCCTGCAGTGGAACACCAGAGTATATACTGAGATAGTTTCCATGGTTTAATTTTAAAGGCGCCCACGAAAAGAACAGTTATCAAACGTCCACATATATTTTTGCACTTCAGCCACCAGGCATGATATTGAAATAAAATCATTCTTCCAGAACAGTTGCTTACTTGCTTTTTGGTTGTAGACTTGTAGTATGCTAATAATATTCAGTATAGTATACTGCTGATGCATATATAGTAACTACTCAACTAAATGTCATACCAACAGATTAAAAGGACACATAATATATTGGTCAAGGGACCAGTTGACTTCATAAAAATGCTAGTCCAGAGAATTCAAAAGGTTGAGGCCAGGCAATTATTAATGAAGAGGCTTAAGAAAACTGTGGTTGCTAAATCATACCTCGAACTTCAACACAGCACACAATGATTAATAGTCAAAGGTAAAACTTCCATTTTCAACCTGGGTACGTCGGATATATTTTTTAGACTAAAACAGCACTATAAAACAAGTTCAAATAGGATTTCTACATGCAACAAGGTGATTTTGGGCAAGTATCTAAAGGAGCCAAACAGATCCTGATAGAGTGGCAGCAAGGTATACCACATTCAACGAACTCTACTGCCTTATAGTTAACTATTACTACATATATATATTGAATGAATTATCTGGCATAACTATGGTGGTGATTTCTCCTCAAGTTCACCAAAGCAAGCACCAAAAATTACATCATTAAAGAAGTTCTCACATGAGATTAATTATAGGTTTTCTTTTGTGGGAAAATGGACAGATAAATCAAATCTATTACAAATAATGTTATATGCACAGCTACCAATATGGAATAGCACAGTTCAAGAGACTGAGAGTGGAACTTGAGATGAAGAGATAAGGTACAAATGAAGTTATAAGTTTATAATACAAATGTTATAAACAATGCTGATAGTGCCATATGGAACAAAGTTATAATATTGTCCTACAACATACATGTTTGTCATTAACTAACAAGAAATGGGTTCAAACCAGAAAACTAACAAATATAACATAAAATAGGATAGCGAAGCATTGGTTAGCAGTAGCAAACTTACTTTGATGTCACTGCCACGAAATAGGATATATTCATAGACTTTGTCGCATGGAGGAACTTCTTGCCCATTCTTCGTTCTACCCTCTGTTCCATATGATCTCACTGCAAGAATGTTAGATTCAATCAAACATTCTTTTTTATCAAAAAGGTTGTCTTTAAAAGCAAGAATGAGCAGTGCAGCATAAAACATAATTAATATTATCCACACATCCACAAAATACTCAGTTGTAATTTTGACTTGGAAATGAAAAACAAAATACCTACTAAAACGACTGTCTTGCTCCTTTCACGTAAAATTAACATGCAAGGTAGTAAAGTTCATTCTAAAGCAGTTACGCTCCAAGTAAGGCGAACTATGGCATGCTTTAAAATGTTCTATTCTAAAATAACTATAATATTTAAATCATGCTTCTCAAATACAACAAAGTTTTGGATAGAAAAGTGATAGGCTGGAGCGCCAACCATCAGTAGATCAGACGGAATGCGACAAAAGAATATTACTCCCTCCATCGCTCTATAAAATTCTCGTTTTGCTATTTTAGTTCGTCCCACTATTTACTTCTCATTCCATTTTAAACATAACGTAATAATATTATATTCATACACTTTATTCTTATTTACAAATTTACCACTCATTTAAACACTTACACACTTAACTCACTCATATATTTCCGACTCTCCCCATCACATCACCTGATTTTATACTTTTCTTAGTACTTATGCCCAAGAGCAATGGGAAGTATATGCCGGGATGGAGGGAGTATAACCACATACGCATGTGCATTTGTTAATGCCTCATCTGATCCTCCTATCATCACTACTATGTAACTGTTCAATTCCAATTGACACAACACTATCAGTAATGAAACATTATAAATGCTATGAACTTGTATCCGACAACAAACTTGGCTGAAATCGTCTTTCTAGACATGAAAATGAAATTCCCACAGACAAGTGACCAGGGACAAGGCACGAAACCCAATAAAAGTGAAACTCAGGAGCAACAATGGCACAAATTTGTAATCAACCAGAACCGAAGTAGCGAAACATGCACATAGCAACTTATAATCGGGAAAATGGCGAAAGAAAAAGAGAAACAGCGACGAAATCACCGTCTTTGAGGCCGAAGGTTGAGTCTACGGGATTAAGGTAGTAAAGAACGCCCTCGTAACGAATCTCGGACTTCGACGTCACGCTTATGAAGCTTCCGACGAATGAGTCCGCCGACATCGACGAGGAAGGTGGCGTATTGTTGTTGTTACTAGAAGGTTCTGTCTCCATTGATGACCAAGGATTTACTACTCTAACAAATGTAATCGCCTTGAAAAACAGAGACGAATCGGAAAGAAACGAAAATGAAATCCCGATTTGATTTACAATTCATGAGGATGCCATCGCCATCTATCAATCAGTGTGTGAAAACGGCAATCGGATTTTTTTACAGAAAGTATGGTTATTAAGGGGGGAAGTTTTTTGGTTTTTTTTTTTTTTTTAATTGGGAAATTAAGCGAAATAATCATATATGTTCGCTATGGATTCACTATTATTTTAATTAATTTTTAAAATATTACGTGTTTTAATCATATAACTATCGGATTTATTATATTTTATTTAATTTTTAATATTACTTTCATAAGATAATGAAAAACAAAATGTTGTTCCCACACACACCTCCCCAAATCCCCGATACACCTCAGATCCAAGACGGGCTGCAGTCTGACGAGTCTGCCTCACTCCTAATAGCGGCCCAGGTACATGCACCCACCTGTTTATAGTGCACACACTCTTTAAATTTAGGGAATGGTTCACAAAATTGACACAAATTACAAATAAGTTTTTGTGCAGAAAAAAATATGCTTCTGTGCAGGAAAAATTATATTTCTATGCAGAAATTGTGAATCAATTTATAAATATAGCTACTTTTTTGAACCAATATATAAGTTACCCTTAATTTTATTAATTTGAAATATGTACATAATGAGAGAAATTTAGTTTACAAAGAAAATTATGTGGGAAGGGGGAGTGAACAAGAAAAATACATAGGTTGAATGGAGTGTAATTTATAAACAAAAATATTTGGGAGGTTCTTAAATTGAAAAAAATTGTCTATGTGTAAAAATTATTGAATCTAAGTATGGGTCAACTTGAGGAAGGGGTTCGAGCTATGTTTTAAAAAGCGGAAGCGGACATTGAACCGGACACCTTAGGTTTCTTGGTCGGACCGGGTCCAATCGGTCAGACCGTTAATAAAGCGGTTGAGCCGGTATGATGTCATAATTATATAATATATAAATTATAATATTATATAATTTAATCCTTTGTATTAAATATTGAAGACACTGGATGAAGACGTTGCACCGCTTAAAGTTGTTGCAACGCTCATCACACCTCCAGAGATAGATTCAACGTCAATAAATTTAGGCATCATGCTCTTCGTCTTTTTTAGATTTTTTCAATAAATATATTAGGGCATCAAGAAATTTCTTAAATTGCAAAATAACCCCTAATTTTTTTTTTTATAAAAATCTTTATAACAATCGGTTTGACCGGTTCTCAAGTGCTTTAATAGATGGTCGGTCGAACGCTTTTGAACCGTACATTACTATGTCTGGTTAGCGGTCGGACCGGTCCGACCGGTTTTTTAAAACATAGGGTTCGAGGCGCAGTTCTAGGAGTCTAGATGGGACTCTATCTTGTTGGTGAAGGGGCGTAACTAAATTTACGTTGGGTCGGAAAATAGATTGATTTGGAGAAAAAGGTAGGAGAATGGAATTCTCGTTTGCCAAATGACATTTTAATTGACTTTATTATAAAAGTACAATTAATTCTCTTTTATAGCTAATTTGAGACTGTCACATCTTCTCTGAATAAAATAATTTACCTTTCTCCTAAACTAATCTTCAGACCTAGTTACACCGAGATCAAGCAGAAGGTATGAGTAGGGTTTTGGCCACTAGTTGCCTGGTCGATTAGGTTTCTGCCCACTTCCTCATGTATGTTCTTTTGACTAGGTTCTACCTGCTAGCCGCTGAGTCATTAGCCACGTCCGTTGTGATCGCTTCATTCTTCCAGTCAAGTCTTATGCTTTTCCTCCATGCTGTCTTGTTTTTTTCTCTTCTTCTCTGGCCGCTAGTAAAGTACTAGGTGGCGCGATTATAATCGGGTACAACAAGAGCTTCAGGATCTCAATAAGGTTAACTAATGGGGCGTTTGTTTCAAATTCTTCAATGGTAATGAAAATGAAATTTCATTTTTCATCTTTACCCTTACATATGTTGAATGATAGTTTATATTCATGGTGGTTACATCATTAATGTTGTGCTCCAAATTTAGAAAAGTTGACAAAAAAAAGAAGAATGTTGTTGGTTGTGGTATGAGGGATTGATTGAAGATGATGATTATAAGGTGAGATGTAGGTAATCAAATGGGGGGTAATGATTACCTTATTTAGGAGAAAAAACAATGATATATACCTCATTTATTCTCATTACATATAATAAGTATTATGTGTATATCTCATTCACATTATCATTGAATATTTTTTTCACCAAGCGCCCCCTAAGTAACACAAAATTACATAAAACTTAATATTATTATCTGCTTTGTAATGTTCAAATTACTAAATAATTATTTATAACTATTTAGTGAGTTATGTGACTACTAAATTGGATTTAAAAAAAAATTATTCGCATTCAATGGAGATAATTAAAAAAAAACTATTGAATGAAGGACGCAATGAATGTTTTGAAGCAATAAATGCACATAAAATTGTTGAATTTTTTAGGCTCGGGCTTGAAGTTTTTCGAATCTATCATTTGACCTCAAAGGATTTTATTTATAGCACTCTAAGTTGCACTTGGATTGACTATTGAAATTGTTTTATTCATACATTAAATGCATGAATTTGGAATTTGCATATCTTGCACCAAATCTGTCATTAGGTGTAGTTGATGGTCAATAGTTGATTCATAAGAATAAGATCACCTTGCAAAAAAATATTTTCTACCTATTTTGTATGATTTATATGTATCATCACAATTACGAGTAATTTCTTCTACTATTAAACTTGACCTTATTCGAGTTTCAAATCTTCACACTTTTTTTTCATATTGTAAATAATTAAAACTAATTGCTAAAAAATATTAATACGTAGAAATTATGTGTTAAAATTTAATTTATTATTGAAATTTGGATAAATTTAATTTCTAAATAATAAATCAAATTTGGTCTCAAAAGCCTAATAAGTCGAACTGGGTATCAAAAGTCTAATAAATTAAATTGGGTCTCGAAAGTCTGGTAAATTAAATTGGGCCTCAAAAGCCTAATAAATCGAAGTTGGTCTCGAAAGCCTAATAAATTGAATTGGGTGTCAAAAGCCTAATAAATTGAATTGAGTCTCGAAATCCTAATAATTCCTATTGGATCTTGAACGCTTAATAAATCCAATTGGGTCTCTAAAGTACAATTAATCAAGTCCGGTCTTTAAAAGAGCCTAAGAAATCAAAATTTCATTGATATTCTTGAACATTATCAAATCTGACATCTTTTGGGAATATGTCCCAAATCACATCTTCCGTCCCATCAAATCTGGTATGTAAATCTAGAATTCTACACCTATAAATAGAATCTCATTCTAATCCTTTTTCATTTACAACAATTCACAACAAGTTAAGAAGACCAGAGCTTGGAGAGAAGCAGCAAGGTTTAAAAATTCAGACATCCTTAAAGATTCAAAGGCGTTCTTCGCGGCTTCAAGCGTGTTCTTTGAGTTCTTCATCAACAAGGACATTTTGATCTGTGATTATGGTACGAAGCCTTCGGTCGGTGTTCTTCATCAACAACGACATTTGATTCGAGAAACACGGTGCCAAGCCTCTCCAGTCAACGTTTAACTACAAGTCATCAACGACAACAACATTGTTCATCCACAATGACCCCCCATTGGGCATCAAAAGGTGAACACTTAACAAAGTCCTTAAAACAAGACAATATTAATTTGAAACAAGACTCAACGTCTTCAAATTAATATAAACTTCAATATCAAATTCGGACCAACTCCGATAAATCAACAAAGTCCTTCCAAAGACAATATTAATTTGAAACAAGACTCAACGTCCTCAAATTAATATCAACTTCAACATTAAATTCAGATCAACTCTGATAAATCAACAAAGTCCTTCCAAAGGCAGCGTTAATTCGAAATAAGGCTCAACGCCCTCGAATTAACATCCAACTCCAAAATCAACTCCGACAAATCAACAAAGTCTTTCTACAGGCAACAAGAAAAAACTCAATGCCCTCGAATTGGCGTCCAATTCCAAAATCAACTCCGGACCAGCTCCGAAAAACTTGCAAAACAAGTCAAGACTCGAAGAGAAAAATCATATGATCAAATAGAGATTGAACCCGAACCAATCGCATTAATTTCATTTTACACAAATTCTTTGTAATTTATTTTCACATTATTAATAAAAAGTTATTAATTATTATGAAAAATTCGTACGTTACACATATGTGGCTGGAGGTGGAGACTCTCTAACTTGACTATTTATTCAAGCTTACCTAGATTTGTATTCTATTTAAAAATCATACGTTGCATTAGTGAAGTACTGTTTCCTCCGTTATGGAGAAATTCACACCATAAAGAATGATACATGTATTTTTAAGAAAAATATAATTTTTTAAATAAAATGATAATATATAAATAAATATATATGATATATTCAAATAAATAAAAATAGCCAAATTGGACACGAGATGCCCAGTTTTTATTTCCTATTTTATTTTTAATTTAAAGCCTTGCGATGTCAATATCCGGAGCGTGCAAAACGCCCGGGGACAGATTTAGATTATTACTAAATTTTGGTGATACACTCTGCAGTAATAGTTGTACACCAACGAGCCCGTCCCTAAATCGTTATCGTCTTTCCTTGTCCACGCCCCTCTCTCCACACATACACGTATTGCACAAAAAACACGCAAATCTCGTTTTCCAGACCACCGTGCTACTCTCTCTTTCTCTCTCTCTCTCCCTCTCTCTGGATCTTGATCGCTCTTCTGTGCTAATTTTCTGAAATACACCAAACCCTAAACCCAAATCTGCTCAAAATTTCCCACCCTCGACCGGAATTCCGTTTAGTTTGGCGCAAGATCGATCCAAGATACTTCATCAATTTTAAACATCTTCAAGATGGAGCAACTGAAAACAATTGGGCGGGAGCTCGCGATGGGATCCCAAGGGGGATTCGGTCAGTCAAAAGAGTTCCAGGACCTCATTAAATCCATTGGTGAGGCCCGATCCAAAGCGGAGGAGGATCGCATTGTATTACGCGAAGTCGAGACCCTGAAAACTAGGTTGGTGGACCCAAATACGCCCAAATACAGGCTCAAGGAGTACTTACTCCGCCTCCTCTATGTCGAGATGCTAGGCCACGATGCGTCCTTTGGATACATTCACGCGGTGAAGATGACTCACGATGAGAACTTACTGGTGAAAAGAACTGGATACTTGGCGGTGACGTTGTTTCTGAATGAGGATCATGATTTGATTATTTTGATTGTTAACACGATACAGAAGGACTTGAAGAGCGATAATTATTTGGTGGTTTGTGCCGCGTTGAATGCTGTGTGTAGGTTGATTAACGAGGAGACGATCCCAGCAGTTTTACCGCAGGTAGTGGAATTGTTGGGCCATCAAAAGGAGGCGGTGAGGAAGAAAGCTGTGATGGCGCTTCATCGGTTTTCTCTGAGGGCTCCTGCCTCGGTTTCCCATCTCATTTCCAATTTCCGCAAGGTGCACATTCTCCATTCGCCGATGGACTTATGGGTGTAAATAGGTTTAAATACCTAGAATTTGTTAATGTGCTTCCTATATTCCATTATTCCTTGATTACAACTTCAGAATGAGATGATACTAGCTGATATGATTGTAACTTCTTCTTTAGTTATCTAACTATAGGATGGACTTATGTGGCTGTGCTATATATAGGTTGGAAAGTTAAGTAGGGTACTAAATGTTTGTAGTTCTACAGGGTGACTCAGTGGATGCTGTAGCTAACTTGTAAGTAGCTACACAAATCTGGCTTTATGAGGATTCCAAAATCATGTTTTAACTTTCTGCATTTAGAATCTCATAATAATTTAGATTAGTGTTTGGAGAAGTGATTGGATTCGTGGGTTACTTTAAGTGATTAGAGTTCTCAAACAATGGATGTAGTAGGAATATTTGAATAACTTGTTAGATTTATGCTGTTTTATTTAATTGTAGATCTAGGCTTTTTGTGCACGAAAGGTAATAAGTTTTCTGATTTCTGGAAGTTATCGTTTCTTCATCCTCTTTTAATAAATTTGTTGCAGAAACTTTGCGATAATGATCCTGGGGTTATGGGTGCTACTCTTTGTCCACTTTCTGATCTTATAATGGCTGATGCTGATAAGTATAAAGACCTGGTGGTTAGTTTCGTGAATATTCTCAAGCAAGTAGCTGAACGCCGATTACCAAAGAGTTATGACTACCATCAGATGCCAGCTCCGTTCATTCAGGTGAGCCTGATGCCTCTCTCCTTCATCTCTTATATATATAATATAACTTTATGTGTAAAGTTGTAATGGTTTAGTGCTAGATAACAATAAAAAGAGTTGGAGATCTTGTCCATCAAATGATAGATTGAGGTGGGATTGTAAATTATTCATGAGTCTGCTTTCGATTTCATATGTGCAATCTATGCCTTATTTGGTTGAGTATTGAGTGTTTGTTAACCCTGAAAGTCCTTCCTCAGGCACCTTGTAAATATGAAGACCAATGTTAGATTCACCACTGGGATATGAATTGCTCAGTAGATATAGTCTGTTAGATGCAAAGAAGAATGTCTGAATTCATATATTAGCTCTCATTTTTCGTTCTTCCTTTTTCCCTTTGTTTTCACAGATCAAATTATTGAAAATTCTGACCCTTCTAGGCACCGGTGACAAAAAGGCCAGTGAGCAGATGTACACAATTGTTGGTGACATAATGAGAAAATGCGACTCCACCACCAATATTGGGAATGCCATTCTTTATCAATGCATCTGCTGTGTTTCATCGTTACACCCTAACCCTAAGTTGCTTGAAGCTGCTGCTGATGCCGTTTCAAAGTTTCTGAAAGTCTGTATTTTCTGCAACTCAGTGAAATATACTTTGAAATTAAAATTTTGTGGTGATTGTCACTGTAACACTAACAAGGTTTATATCGATGGTTAGAGTGACAGCCACAATCTGAAGTATCTTGGTATTGATGCTCTTAGTCGACTGATAAAGATAAGCCCAGAAATAGCTGAGCAGCACCAACTGGCTGTCATTGATTGCTTAGAGGTGAGATATGTTGTTTAATTGTTTTGAAATTGGAAGTAGATTCTGATTTGATCACTGTCAGATGTGGTTGCGTTTATTGTCCTAGATTTGCATAATGTTGAAATTATCAAAATTGCTGCTCTTCAAACTGTAAACTTTCATTGTTAAGAGTTTTAGTTTAGATAATAAAGCTTGAATTTTAACACTGGATTCTATCATTAAGTTCGGGTAGATCTGGTAATTACACTGATTTATTGAGTTGGTCTTTCATCTATTGCCTTCAAGTTTCTGCCATAATTCGCAGGACCCAGATGATACCCTAAAGCGCAAGACATTTGAAATGCTCTATAAAATGACCAAATCATCAAATGTGGAAGTAATTGTGGACCGTATGATTCAGTACATGTTGAACATTACCGACACACATTACAAAACTGAAATTGCATCCAGGTGCGTTGAACTTGCTGAACAGTTTGCTCCAAGCAACCAATGGTTTATAAAGGTTAGCTTACACTGTGTCATTAATGTCTCATTATGTTACATTATATTGGGAGAGTGGGAGAGTGTTTGACTTCCTATACTTTTTAACGTGTTTTTTATTTGTCAGACCATGAATAAAGTATTTGAACAAGCAGGGGACCTGGTGAATATTAAAGTTGCACATAACTTGATGCGGCTGATTGCTGAAGGATTTGGAGAGGATGATGGGACTGCAGATAGTCAGCTTAGATCATCTGCTGTATGTTCTCTTTTGGCATCTGAGTTATATTTGTCTCACTTCATTTAAATATTAATTATCTATTGAAATCATTAGCTGCTCTCTGATATCTGTTTTGTTGTGCTTAGCTTAATTTATTAGTTTTGGTTTTGCAGTGAATTACATGTCTGTCACCTTTGATAAATGATGAAGTTTACACAGGCAGATAACAATGTTCTATGTTCTTTAGAAGATCTTGTATCCCATTCTCTCTCATTAGCTAGAAATGTCGCAAACTTAGTCTTAGATGTCAAGTTATTTATTATCAGTACTCAATTAAACTTTTATGTTAGTTTACTAGGTCCTGTCATCTGGGTCACATTTTTGGGAGAAGAGTAATAAGTAGGCTAGTTGACTTGTCATTTCATTTGTTCTAATCCTAGTAACTGATTTCTTTTTGAAACCTTGAGAAAATCTAGTCCAATCCTATGTAACATTGTGAGGGAACTTTTGCTTTCCTATCCAGCTGCTAATGCAAAATAACTGCAGTGAAAAAATATGCAGTGTCACAGTGTGGCAGGTTGGTTGAGGTATGAAAAAAGCATCAAAGTGTGAAGCTTTGATGAATTGTTGTATTTTAACCTACTGTACAAGTCAAAATGCTACTGAATGGCTCAGAAGGTCTACTTCGTGGTCCTGTTAGTCCAGATATTCTATTTTACGCTCGGCTTTGTATATTTTTGGTATTATGTCTTGTTACAAACAAAACTAGGATATATTGTTAGGCTGTTGTTCTGGTATTGAGTCACAGTGAGTGATACTGGAGTGGCTAGTTCCAATAAGTGGATCCCTTTTGATGTTTTTTATCAAATGACGCTAATGTGAGTGTCAAGATGCACTTCTCTCATGCTTGACGCCTGGGCCCAGGACACATGAGAATTATTGGGTGTAATCTGATTCTTGACTTTCATCTCCCCATTCTACTGTCTTAACTCCAGAGATTGAATACCTCTGCTGCCAATCTTGTTATGCGCACTTTGACTTTTCCTTTCCCTCGCAACAATTGCACACTGATGCCATTGGATGTCCTTTTTGTGTGTGTTTCTTTGTATTTTATGGATGAAATTCAGGTTGTTCTCATTTCAGCACTTCTAACTACAATCCGGAAAAATCTGCTGGGTGCAGGTGGAGTCCTATCTTCGAATTATGGGAGAGCCAAAACTTCCATCTGCGTTTCTTCAAGTATGTTATAGCACACCTTGCTTCCTTCTTTTCTCTTTTTATTATATGTCTAGTGTTTTGTGACTGTGAGTAATCAAATTCCATCCCCTTCCTAACTCCCATTTTCAGTTTCTCTCTTTGCTATTATTCTCTCTCTATATAATTTGTTTACTTGGGCTCATGGTGTTCTTTCTCTACTTAATTTTCAAGGTAATTTGCTGGGTCCTCGGAGAATATGGGACTGCCTATGGGAAGTACTCTGCCTCTTATATCACTGGAAAGTTGTCTGATGTGGCAGAGGCACATTCAACCGATGATATAGTGAAGGTAGGTATTATGTGCATGATGTTGTATATTGCTACTATATATCTAAATATCTCATGTTCTTTGTGTTTTAATTTATCATGCATATCTGTTACTCCCCCTGTCCCATACTTAATTTCTACTTGCCAAAAATGCCCCTCTCCTTGCTCAATCTGTATATCTGTAAATTGCTATAAAACAACATTGTTTTTTACAATTATATCCTCCGTACACTATGATATTTACATCTCATGTTACCCTTTCACTTACTAATTCAAATCCAACTTAATTTAGAAGGACAAACAGTAAAGTAGCAATTAAATTTGGGACGGGTGTCTAATTACTTGTTCATGTTACTCTGAATTTTTAGAATGCAAACAGTAGGTAATGGTATTTGTTTTGTTTGTATGCACAGCTTATATGCTATTGTTTACGTTCTCCTAATTCTAACCTAACAGCTACAGTTAAAACTAGTTTTGTTAACGATAAAATAATCCATATGCTGCTTGTTAAATGCAAGTCCTTGTTATTCCCCACCCCACTACCAAACCTACTCATGCATTCAGATTCAGCCCCACTAACATGGATACTTTAAATCAATGGTTTCCGCTTACAGTAGGTTTTCACATAAGCATGACAAACACTTGTATTCATTCTCTTAGTTATTCGATTTTTGGCTAACATAATATCTGGTCTTTTTAATTTCACTTTTTGCTGCTTGGTTGAAGGCATATGCAGTAACAGCACTTATGAAGATATATTCATTTGAGATAGCAGCTGGGAGAATAGTGGACATACTACCTGAGGTACTCATTTTAAGATTTTGTGCTAGCTTTGACATTTCTTTCGTTCATCGATGGTTTGCATGAGAAATTCTGCTAGTCTGTTGAAATTTTTTCTTTTCAAAGTCCCACTTTGACTATTAGAACTAATAGAAGGATATTCATACTGGTGACATCTTACTTGCCACAGTGCCAATCATTGATTGACGAAATGTTAGCATCCCACTCAACAGACCTTCAGCAGCGTGCCTATGAGCTTCAAGCAATCCTCAATTTAGATGCCCGTGGTCTTAAGGAAATAATGCCAATGGATTCTACTTGTGAAGAAATTGAGGTAATATATTCTTTCAGAACAAACTATTAGGTGGTTATATTCGGATTGATGAGTTTGAAATTTGAGTAAAAATCGTTGGATTGTAAGATCCACATCATTTAAAGTTAATTTCAGATCCCAAAAGTTAGTTCAAAATTAAAGCGATAGTTCATGTCAATATCAGCCCAAACATTCACCAATTGTTTGCTACATTGATTTCGTATACATCCTCTTTTTCTTCAATTCAGATAAAACCTTAGCTTATTTGATACCCTATTATTGGCCATGAAAAGAATTAACTCACTATTTATTTGGCATGTACTGCATATGAACTTGTGAATTTTACTTGCTCACAAGCTTGTCTTTGTGGCGTTTCTCTCGATGCATATGACATTCTTCATTTCATGGGTTCTCTAAAATGGCATTTACAAGCACCTGCTGATGCCTAGATTGCTAATTGTTATGTCTGAGTGCATGGTCCTGTCATAGGATTAAAAATATGATTCATTATATTATAATTAGTCTGTGGTGTCTGGTGCTACTTATTTAGAAATATCTTCATGTAACAATTCCAACAAAAAGAATCACTTTTGCAGATCGACAAAAACCTTTCATTTCTCGATGGTTACATCCAACAATCAATTGAAAAAGGTGCTCAGCCTTATATCCCTGAGAGTGAGCGCCTTGGTATGTCAAGTATAAGCAATTTCAAAAGTCAGGATGATCATGAATCATCCACACATGCTCTTAGATTTGAGGCTTATGAGTTACCTAAACCTTCACCTACAATGCTAGCGTCCTCCACCGAGCTCGTTCCCGTCCCAGAGCCATCATACTCTGCTGATATCTTCCACCCACCCACCTCTTCTCCCTCTGCTTCTAATTCTGGGACATCAGAACTCAAGCTACGACTGGATGGGGTTCAGAAGAAATGGGGTCGCCCTATTCACTCTTCTCCAGTACCATCTACTTCAACCACTGGTTCCATGAAGATTCAGAATGAGACAACTCAACATGACTCTGTGAGCAATACAGATCCAAAGACACGTGGAACATCTTATGATTCAAGAAAACAGCAAGTAGAGATCTCCCCAGAAAAACAAAAGCTGGCTGCTTCACTCTTTGGCGGTGCATCAAAATCTGAGGGCAAACAGGCTGCTTCTAGCCAGAGGATTTCAAAACCTAAGAATCACTCTTCAGATATGTCTCGTTCAGCGAAGGCAGTGATAACATCCCAGCCACCTCCGGATTTATTGGACTTTGGTGAACCATCTATTCCAAGTTCAGTACCATCAGTGGACCCTTTCAAGCAATTTGAAGGTCTTCTTGATCTCACACTAGACACTACCTCAGTAAGTGCTGGTGGAGTTGGTGCAACTGAATCCTCCGACTTTATGTCACTTTTTTCAGACATGTCGTTAAATGTTCAGAATCATGATGCGAATCCAGTGTCAAATGTGAGTAATGGAAACGGTCTCGAGGTGAGTGCGGTTGAAAAATTAGTGCAACAACCGAACAAGGGGCCAAATTTGAAGGAAGCATTAGAGAAAGACTCGCTCGTGAGACAAATGGGTGTGACACCATCAGGTCAGAACCCTAACTTATTTAAGAACTTGCTTGGCTAAAATTTACGTGTGGAATCCTGTTTGGATTTCTTCACAATCATTGCTATGGTGTTTCTGCGCTTGGGTTTTCCGAGCCACATGATATAATCTTCTACCGGAGCCAGTGACAATTCATAAGCCGAAGTCTGGGAGAAATAGTATCAGGTGTACTTGCTGAGGCCATTCCTGTATGTGTAAAGCATAGTCTAATAGATATTTCTTTTGCATGGCAAATTTTTGAAAGATTAAGAGGATTTTACTTCAGAGGAGTGTTACATTTCTGGCACTAGTGGTTTTCTTTTACATTATGATAAAGCATCCTTGATGGATTTTAATGTTGCTTGTTCTCAGAACTACTATTTTATTTCTAAAATGTCACTCAGTTACATTTTTGTATGGATGAAAATATTGCTATTGCAAATAATATCACAATCTTAAAATTATTTTCTATATATTGATATTCTAAAAAAAAATTAGAAAAATGTAAAATTTTATTAGAAATTTTGGAAATTTAACTTGAAACTTTTGGGATTATTATATTGTTTTGTTATGCATATGTATAATTCAAAATCACAATAAAATAACATATGTAGATAATAGGCTATACATAAATACTGTTTAGTGTAATAATAATTGGCAATATAATACTCCCTCTATCCAGGAAATATATGCATCTTTCTTTGCATGTGGTTTAATGCAATATATCGGAGGATATTTTGAGGTATTGTGAGGTCTGTTTATGAATAAAGTGAATATTTTTGGAAAGTCCATCATATATACATTCCAAAAATATTCACTTTATTCATAAAGTGACCTCACAATACCTCAAAATATCCTCCGATATATTGCATTAAACCACGTGCAAAGAAATGTTCATATATTTCGTGGACAGAGAGAGTATATAATACATCAAAAAGTTTAAATTTGCTCGATATAATATAATTAATTCTAAAGTAATGATCTTATAAAGTTCAGAAATAGAAGATATATTATTATTTTTTTCTAAATAAAATAAAAAAAGTAATTTAGAATATAATTATGCGTATGTTATTAACTATTTCTGTCTCTGGTTCATTGTTTATTGAATAATGTGCACTAACACAATAATTTTATTGATATTTATTTTGATCTTAATACGAAATTTGTAGAGGTGGATGATAGAAATAAATTTTGTGAATGACATATTTATAATTACTATAAAAAATATTAATTTGTGTACACTATTATAAAAAGAATACATATTTATCTATATCTCACTACTTTAATAAAAAATATATTTTTTAAATATGTGCACAATTTATTATGCAAAAAATCTCGGTATAGTGGTGGAAGTATATATATATAAAAAGAGTAGGTCTCCCGTGCAATATTGCACGGGTGCAATATATGTCAAAAAAGGAAAATTTTGAAAATTCGCGGGTCAATAGGGTCAAAGTAACAAAATTCGAGGATCTTGAACGGGTCGGGTCGGATTTGGGTAATTTTCAAATTTCAGGATTTTCGCTTCCAGTTGGTGATACTGTATGAGTAAATTTATGCTACTACAAGGTCAAATGTGTACTACTATAAGAACAAATGTTATTTTTTTTACATATATTCATTTGTTTTTTTAGAAAACAAACATGTTAATACAATGTAAGATCAATATGTGTATTATTATAAGAAACAATATTCATTTTTCATAAATATTTATTGATTTTTATAGAAATTATTATTTTTTAAGATGTAGTAGCACACATTTTGTATTACAGTAGCACACATATATTCATGTGGTATACATTCTGGAATTTCGATAAAATTAATTTTTTAAGATGTAGTAGCACACATTTTGTCTTACAGTAGCACACATATATTCATGTGGTATACATTTTGAAATTTCGATAAAATTAAATTTTTTAAGATGTAGTAGCACACATTTTGTCTTACAGTAGCACACATATGTTCATGTGGTATACATTCTGGGAGTGGCGAGATAGTAACACATGTAAGATATTATTACATTAGCAACATATTATCAACATAAAACTAATAATAAAATGAAAAATAAATTAAGAAACACATATTTGTTCTTGTAAAAATACATATTATTCTTATAGTTATTTTAAAAGTACAAAAAAAAAAAAACTTTTTAAGATGTAGTAGCACACATTTTGTCTTACAGTAGCACAAATATGTTCATATGGTATACATTCTGGAAGTGGCGAGAATATTCCTTAAAATTTTTATTGGATCCGCGAATTTTCATTTGGGAATATTGCACGGGTCTGATTTTGTGCAATATTGCATACGAGTTTTTGTGATATAAAAATTATATATGTAATATTTTATTTTCTGAATTTGATTAGTGATAAAGCACCGTTTAGAATGCTGATAAAATCGAAAATATTATGTAATTGTTTGAGTAAGTCTCCTGTGCACCAGTTACACGGTGTAAAAAGTTAAACAATTTATAACTGAAAAGTTAAATAGTTTATTACTGAAAAGTGTATCTTTCATAGTTTAACTTTTCAGTAATAAACTGTTTAACTTTTCAGTTATAAACTGTTTAACTTTTTAAAAATGAACTTGAGTTGCACCGTGTAACTGATGCATACAAGACTAATCCATTTTTAAAATATTTCTCTCACAATTTTTAAAAATAAATATTTTTAGAAATTAATTTTAATAAAAGCGGGCTGCCGTATGGGCCAATTTAATTTTCTCCTTGAGGCCCAATCGAGACATATTTCGTGTTCCCGCTTCTTTATCTCTCTAAATTTCTCTGCACTTTGAAAATTTTACCGACACTACTACTACCATATCTCAATTTCAATTCCAACACAGAGAAAATGGAAGATAGCGCAACTGTTCCTGGTTATAGGCAAGTGAATTTGAAGAAAACGTTCAATCGCAGCTTGCGCTGCTTACTAACTGCTTGTTCCGGCGAGGTGAGGGTTTGCTCGTGGGAATAGATCTCCCGTTTTATAATGTTGATGTAATAGTAATTCATACCCGTTACGATTTTTTTTCCGATTTGTGTTTGCTTTTATTTCACATCATGAAGGAATTCCGTCGAGCTTTTCCGAATTGTACTGCTGCTGAGCAGGAGCGCCTACACCGGTGCTTTATTCAGGTGAGTTTAAATATGCCTAGTGTACGCTAACGTGTATATTTTTTTTTTCTGGAATAATGTAGAATTTCATTTTATTTATTGATTGAAAATAAAGATTTTTTTTCCTGTACGACTGGAGATATGCATCTTATGCTCATGGACTGTAAATGGTGTTTTCTGCGTTGCTTTATGTTCATTTATTTGCTTGAAAAATGGATAACGAGTAACATTTGAATTTTTTTATTTATGACAACATTAATGAGGATAAAAAGATTTATCATGCGGTTTTTTCAGTTAGTCTTTGTTGTGAATGATTGCCTCCTTGGAATATGCAATTAAGTACATGCTTCTCATAATGGGGAAAGACATTTTAAGAGTTAAACCCTAGCATACATGTGAAAGTTGTATTCAAAATAGTTTAACAATAAAGCAAGACATAACTGAGCCAGAAAATAAGGAAGCTATCATAAGAGTAAGTGCACAATTGAGAAAGAATAATTTTTATTTTTTGAAAAATTAACATGACAGCAAGAGAAAGCAGATATCTGTAAGGGAATTATGCTTTGTCTGCTTCCCGTTCCAGGCTTGCTAGTTTTGCGACAAAAAATATGGTTTTTTGAATATTGCATCTGTATCTTATGGTAAGCTTGTAACATTCCCTACTTCATGAAGTTTAACCTTTTCAACTTTATGCTTTCTCATATTTCAGGTTATTTCTTCATTGCATGAAGATATCGAGGTAAACAATGGTTGATATTTATTGGGTTTCTCTCATTTTCACTCGAACTAAACATCTGCATGCTTACCTGATTGTTGACATGAGTCTACTATTACCATACATGAGTCTGTTCAGAGTGTCTTTTGTCAAATGCTCTTGCATCATACAAGCTGGCCACTGTTACGTATTCTTCTCCGTGCTAAACCATCTATTATTTTACTCATGAGCAATAATATGTTTGTCTTCTGTAGTATTTACTTTTTAAAAGGTTTCATTTTATTTCCGTTCTCATGGTATTTTGTACCCACCTGCTGTGTTGTTTAGGTTATATCTGCATATATTTTTCTTGATTATTTTTTTATTTCTTAGTAAATTTTTTCTGAAGAGCGAAGAGGGGATTTTGTTTTTGTAATGCAGTGTTATAAACTTAAAATATAAAATGTAGAACTATTTTATCCAGCTCTGTATATATTATTTTATATTATAGTTTTTCAGTAAAGCTCCATCAAGTTTTCATAATTTATTTTTAATCTAATTACTAATAAGAAACATATCTTGCTTAATTGATCAACAATAATGACTCTTTAACTTTTTTCATGTTTTGCAGGAAGAATTTGAGTCATTATTTCTTGAGACACAGGTATTTTTAAATGATATTTATTGTAATAATTAGATTGCCAAGGTGTTTTCGGATGCCACAGCCGAGAAAATCGATATCCATCTTCTGTCCAAATTTATTCACAATTTTTTGTGCACAACTAGATTCCTAATTTTTTTTTTCTTATTCCTGATTACAGCTAATGCGTATATTCACTGTTGTGAGACATATGATCATCTTAGCCGTGCATGGTAGTTGCTTACAGAAATTAGTGTTCTCTTTCCCATAGGCCGGAAGTATTCTTGACAGGGTAGAAGAGCTAGTGGAAGAACACAATCTGGATCCACTACATTCAGAGAAGTATGTCTCTATATCTCCTACACGACCTTGTAAAATATGAAGCTCTTCCTGACTAATTTAAAATATATATGGCTGTATTTGCACAATAAAGATCCCTTTTGTGAGATAATGATAGTGTGTATGACTCTTCAATCTTAAAGAAAATCTTTCCTTATATCCAAATAGAGATGTGTCTTGCCTTGTTACACTTTCTAACTCTTACATATTCACAAAATGCAGGAGTAATGTAGGAGAAGTAGCTCAAAGTTTGTCTGAAGCAAAGAAAAGTGAGCTCATTTATCTTACAGGGCTATTGGAAAAGGTGAGCCCAAATTTTGATACTTGCATAATCTGGCCTGCTATACCAAATGTTTGCATGAAGTGTCAAACTATTAATGGTATTTAATTTTGCAAACAATGACAATAGGAGTCATGTGGCATACATAGAGCTAGTGTTATGAAGGAAGTACAAAACTGTAATATTGGCCTTGTGAAGCATGTAGAGTATCTCTAGTTTCACTTGAGTTGATGAGCTTATTAATCTGGTTTCCCAAAGTATAGTAAAGCATTGACACTGAGAAGTACATAAACTATCCTGTTTCACTTGAATCACATTGTTTCTTTTATTTCATTTTTTGAAGTTTTTTTTTTTTTTTTGGGATTTAATGAGTTGTAAATTGCATACAATGGCAATAAGAGAAGTGTGACATATATGGAGCTAGTGATTTATGAAAGGGAAGTACAAAACTGCAACATTGAGGTTGTTTGAAGCAATAGTAGATATATTTATTTTCATTAGAGTGATGAGCTTATTTATCTGTTTTCCCAAAGTATTGTAAAGCAGTAATACTGTGAGGTACATAAACTCTCTCCTGTTTCTCTTGAATTACTTGGTGTCTTTTTTTCTTTTTTCTTTTTTCAAATGTCACTCAAAATCCAAGTTGTTACCCAGCAGTAACACTGTGAAGTATAACTCCCTGTTATTTTGTTGATTCTCATGATCAATTTATTTTTATACCCTGCACCCACTTTTTCTCCATCCGAAGTTCATTCTTTTTGTGTGGTGTTTTTTGTATGTGTGTGCGCCATGCACTTTTATCTTTTTCCCCATCTGTTGTCCACTTGTGTTGAAAAGTTTTCCTGCTCATCACTTCTATTGTCCTTCATCAATATTTATTAGGCAGAAGAACAGAATCGAAAAATGAAAGAACGCGTTGAGATCCTCAAGAAAGAAAAGCAAGACTTCTCTGGAGCTGCTAAATTTGTTCATGAGGTTAGTATTTCTGCTTATTTTTCCTTCACAAGCTTTACCTTGACGCTGATTACTAAACTAATTTTCATTTTCTTTGTACAGTTAAGGACCAGAATCGCGAACTATGAAACTGGCTACCATACTAAGCTTGTTAACCTCTGATTGCGGTAAGCTTCACCTTAAAGATGTGTAATATATTCTACTTAAATGTAACCTTCAAATCAATGACTAAATAGCTAAATCTTTGCTTCTGGGCTAAGACTAGCAATTATCTCCAATTATTGTATGTACCATCCACTAATTGGCTTTTACTCAGTTCATTTTGCACATATGTTGAAGCATTTATATTATTTAGTGTAATTATCTAATTTACTTTTAGTTTGTCAACCGAAACCTTTGTCCACAGCATTACACCCCATGTTGGTTCAATTATTTTCCGGTTTTAGTTCAGCACATAAGTTCCTTACATTACCTCAGCTTATGCTAATTAAAATATGGCTGACTTTTATGGGAGTTGACATCCAGAATGAAACTTATTTAATCCTAGTAGCAGTTGACCAAATAGATATAACTATATTAGTTTACCATTTCTGGGAGCGATCGGTTCAAAATGGAAGAATATCAAGTATTTAAATTACAATGAGAATTATGGTTACGTCATTAGTGCATTGCTCTAATCTTGGAATAATTTGAGATAAAAAGTGATTGTTGGTTGAGGAATAATAGAATGATTGAAGATAAATGGTAATAAAGGGAAGAATTGGTAATCAGAGTATGATGGAAGGTGAATTGATCATCTTTTAGTTTCATTAACCACTAGCGGAGAATTATCATGCAAATGTGCCCTTAATCATCAGTAAATTGATAAAGTACGCATAGCAACGACAAATTAAGCCCTTAGCCCACTGCATCTGTTGCTATATGAATCATATCTTGCCATTGTATCCTGTTTAAGGCGCATGCTCTCATTGGTGTTAAGATATTGCTTTTCTCAGTCTTTTCGTTCCCCTTTTGAGTTGAGTTGAATTTTTTTCCCCAACTCTCGACCCTAAATGCTCACATTTATCCTATTGCTTCCTCTGTGGTTACTATAATGACATTTCATATATTCAGTTTTAGCTTAGTTATAGTAATACCCTTCAATTTTCATGCCTCCCTTAAGGTTTCCAACGTATTAATTCTTCTCTAATTCATTGACTAAAACTATAACATCAGCAAAAAAAATACGCATTCATGCATCTAACTATTAGCCTGGTTTAGTTGAGTCAGTCCCCTATGCATCAATTGCACCGCACAATTGCTGCATAGAAATAAAATGTGACATTAGCTTTGATTGAAACATAATGCTAGATCTAATTCAAACGTGCACGAATCCGGTGTATATGAAACTTTCACATATTTAGTTTAGATGCAGATGCAATTTTAATTACCAAATGTGTACCTGCCCCCATCAAACCTCTTCATTTTCATATATATATATATATATATATGATGACTGTTGATTACCTGAAATGATATGACATGATGAGGTTGTGAGCATCTCAATTATGTGAGTATTGTATGCCTGAATGTCCTTTCATGCGTACGATAACATGCACATTACATGACACATGGTGCATCTAAAGAGCCCTTCCTTAGATATTTTAGATGCCAAATTAATGTGAAAGCCTGGCAATGTTTATTCAAATGTTTATCACATTAATACTTTAAGACTTTGTTGTTTTGCAGTACTTAGGGTGGTTGACTTTTTGAGCGCCCATAGTTTAGTTTAGTCCCGTATGTTTGTAGCTTACTCCGCAGCATCATTAAATGCCAACGTTTGACCTGTCCTTTTTTGTCTCATCTCATGATTTGCTCTAATATGACAAGATTTAGGATGATAATCTTTTTTTATTACCTTGAGAGTTTATTGTACAAAGGCATTGAACCCTATTCTTGCCAGCTTTCATTCAAGCACTATGCGCGCACACACGCGCGCGCATATATATATATATATATATATATATATATATATATATATATATGACCTACACTATATAAATTACTCCCTCCGTCCATGATAATTAGTCTACCTTAGTTGTGCACGGTTATTAAAAAAAAGTTAATGTTGATGTGTAAAAGTGAGTGTATTAGTATAAAGAAGTGTTAATTATTAATAAAGTATTTGATGTGATGTGTAAAAGTGAGTATATGTGTATAAAAAAATAAAAATAATGATTGAAAATTTTCCATTTTGGGTATGTAGACTATTTATTGTGGACGGCTATTTAAAGCAACATGAACTAATTTTCAAAGACGGAGGGAGTACTACTTACCTCTTACCAAAATAATAATGAGTTGTGTTTAATTTATATCTCATTTAGTTGTTTCATGTCATGAATTAGTCACACAAAACTAACTATAATATATATTTGATAAATTCTTATATGCACCAGATGTAATGTGTAATATTGATTGATTCTATTGAAAAGTGTAATTGTTTTCATTGAAAATTAAATGAAAATAATAACTATTGTTAAAAAAATATATTTTAATTGTACGTATATTTGGTACGCAAGATACTGATTTCATGTATGTGCAAGTTAGCTATTAGGTGTGTATGAGGTAGGCAAGTGATTGATTCTGGAAAAAAAAAGGGTTTTGTTTATTAATTTGGTAAATTGTGTAGTCAGCTCTAGTGTATTTTAACTAGTTGAGGGTTGATGTGTAATTAAAGGAATTTAAAATCTAATTTATATCCTAATTATAGTTCAAATCTTTGACAAAATAATGATGATGAAGGCACTGGACACTTGGGAGGGTTACTAGCACTTCCTGATACGACCTTTGGTTGATTTTGACATATAAATTGTGAGAAATAAGATGGCGCTTACTTTTTCTGATAGAAATTGGAAAAAACTTATAACTGAAATAGCACAATCAAGCATGGTTAATCAGCTACTCGATTTTCAACAAAAAATTTCAACTCGATTGCAACATAAATAAAAATGTTAAATAGAGAAGGGCTTAGGAACATAAAATATCTTAGAAATGTCAACCATCGATATTATTGAAAAATTGCCTTATATAATATTCAACCAATACTATTGATTAAGAAAGACTTTTAATGACCAAGGAAAAATTAAAAATACTTTTTAGCTTCATTTGGACGAGTGGATTTGAAATTCTGGATTTTACACACAAATAACCACCTAACTTAGTGAATTTACAAATATTTAGATTTGAATTTTTGTTCTAAATAGAGAAGTTTTAATTTCTCATCAAAATCATATCATTTGTGAAATTTCTCCTCTCTACACTTCTATCTCTATCTTTGCTCTACTTTTTCTCTTTTTTCTCATCTTTTTACAATTCATAATTTATAATATATGTCTTTTTGTATGTATTTTTTTTAAATTCATTCATTTTTAAATTTATCCAACCAATAGAACCTTACTTGTCTATTGTAAAATGTTTATTTATTTGAAATAATCTTACAAGTTCTCAAATTAAGACATATGTGATCTTTATAAATTGTTTTGGACAGGAGGATACAACTTAATCCTTTAGATAAGATCTAAATCAAATTAATTTATTTGACATGTCAACATCTTAAAAGCTTCATAATCTTATTTGATCCAAATGCATAAATAACTCATAAAAATAAAAATAAGATATAAATTTTTTATATTATTTCATAATCCTCCCTCAATTCCTTCTTAATTTTCCATTTATTTACTTTGAATGTCTCATTCAAAACTTTTCATTTTCTTAATGGGTGAGTGCAGTCTCTACATCTCTCTCTATATTTTCTGTATAATTTTGTGATTATACACATAAATTGATACGTAACGTTCAAATGCCTGTGGAATAGGAAGAGCATTACATTATGTTAAAAGAATTTAGAGGGCTCTTGATATAAATTTAAAATGGTAATGATAATGGATATCATTGTGGGGGTAATCACTATGAAGTTAGTGATTTTTTTTTAATATATTTTTATAATTTTATTCATGTATAATAAATAATGTCAAACACTACTAATGAGAATGAATCTTCATTAATCTTCCTTCATTTCCCTTCTCCAGCCTCATTACCCCGACCAAGCGGCCCCTTAATCAAACACAATTGAAGGCGAAGGAGGAAAGATGGCTAAAATGAGTGACAGGTGTGCTTAAAGATCATAAATACCACAATGGTCCATGGCAGCTACTTAGCCTACTTTGCTAATTCAAAATTTAATTCATTGAAAGTCAATTCAAGAAAAATAACATCTTTGAAATGACTCAGAGATGGACAAGTACAACTCTCAAGTTACTTGGTTGGCATCAACCTCACAGAATCAACCCTATATCTTTTTATGCAGGTCGAATAAATTAAGTTTTGACTAAATTAAATTAATTATAAGACAGTTTTCAATTTGGGTGTTGAAGTTTATCAGAGTGGCCCTCTTTCCGCTGTCATTTATGACATACGCACACCCTTTGAACATCTAATTCAAGTTTGATTAGTTTGCTAGGTTAATACTAACTCACGTGTCCCACAAATATAAACTTTTCTTCTTCTTACCATCTTCAATTTTGGGACCTAAATCATGGTTTAGAAGCAATTCTGGGATCTAATCATGGTTTGGAGGTGATTCCGGTACCTAATCTGATACTCTCATTGTTCCACAGGAATTCACACATTTTTTTTATTTAGATTATCACCTTTTCCACCATCACCCCAAAAAACCAAACTCGGATTTGAAATTACTGCTTATATACCATGTATTGCTCATAATTCACAAGAACATTCTTCATATCAGTAAAAGGGGGAAGGGTTAAGGATTTACCCGGTGAAAGATATCACATTTTTCGAGGTCCCACACAAATTTGGACACTACTTATAAAAAGAAACATTAATTTACGTGCACACTTATAAATCTATAGATATATTTACCCATATATCATTACTTTATAAAAAATATAATGCAAATTCCTACGGGTTACACAGAAAGTCGTCTCGTTATCTCTATATTGGACAACACAACATTTTATCGGATAATAGATATCGATATTAGAGTTTACACATAAAGTTGTCTTGTTATCTTTCCACTTCAGCTTGTAATTTGAATGTGAAAAATGCACTTTACTTGCGAAAGCGATTCAAGTCATTGTCTGGTCCCTTATCATTTAGACAATAACACAAAAACTTATCAACACTTAACAAATACTTACATAACAACCTTTATTTATAATGAAACAACAAAATGATCCAAATAAAGGGGAATATAAGATGAGCTTAGCAGCAACATATGCAGGTGTCAAAAAACTTAGACTAGAGGATTTTCATTAATTGCCTTGCGGACTTTGTACATAGGATAATAAAAAAAAAAAAAAAGAGAAAAAAATAAAAAAAAATACAAAAAAGAATTGCCTAACTACATAGTTACTATTACATTTCTACTATTGAGTTTCTCATTCTAAAAGGGAAAATGTTATGCATCTTCAAACTTAGCTGTATATGGAAACTCTTTATGTACAATTCTCTCTCTTTTGTTTCTCTCTCTCTCTCTCTTGTTGTACCACACCAGAAATCTTCTTCTGGTTAATGGCATGTGAGTATAATCCCTTCTCTCCAACTTTTCTTGAATCTTGATGAAGGGAATGCAATAGCTGTTTTCTTGAATTTTTTTTTTTGTTTTCATCCCATATTATTTTTTCCTACATAGTTGGAAACTTGTATCTATGTGTCTATCTATATAGTGATAAAAGGATGATCATGTCTTAAGAGTAAGCTTGATTGGCAAACCATTCTGAGGCAGAGGAAAGGGCCCATACTGTATTCCATTCTGTGGGGCCATCATAGACCACCTGCAAGATTAATTACAACATCATCATGATATGAACAAGTTGCTTCTTTTAGGACAACAGCAAACTTTCACACGGATCAAAGATGTGTTCATATGGAAAATTGATGCTGATTTATACTGTAACCTACCTGTACTTTGTGGTTAGATGGTGTAATAAGACCAAAATCTCCAGCTTGGCCAACTCATTCCCTGGACATGCATGGATCCCATTACCAAATGGCATGAAAGTATTTGGCTTTGGGGCAACCTGTCACCATCCAAATTATACTTTATTTAGGCCTCTGATCATGGAAAAGATGAAATCTTGAAAATTTATTTTGTGGGGTTTATGAAATGATGATGATAATTACCTCAAATCTTGAAGGATCAAATTTCTCAGGCTCTGGGAAGTTTTCTTGGCTGTGGTGAATGTTTCTGAAAAGTGGCAGTACTTTCCATCCTTTGGGAATTAAATATCCTGTTTAAAGATTTTTTACCATCCGTCAGTAAATTTTGTATCAAGAGGGTGGGGTAAAGATAAAAACTGAATCTTGATTCACCCCTTTTCAACTCACCATTAAACTCCACATCCTCCACGGCTTCTCTGAAAGTAAAAGACAGAATTGAAGCAACTCTGAGTGTTTCTTGGATAACCCTTGTTGTAATTGGCATCTTTCTTGTGTCCATCCAATTCAAACTCTTCTCCTCACCATTCTCTTCTTTAGCCTTAGCTATTGCCTCCTGTTCCTCCTGTAAATTCACAGAGAAAAAATCGCATAAGCTTCGAAATCATGATTAAAAAAATTCAATATTCTTCGATGGGATTCAAGAATCTCACAGTTACAGCTTGAAGAACACTTGGGTTTTCAGCAAGGTACTTGAGAATCCATGTCAGAATACTGGCTGTGGTATCACGAGCTGCGAAGATGACGCCAATTATGTTGTCTGCAATTTGTTCATCAGTTAGGCCTTCGGCGTCTCCCATGAATGACCCCAACAGATCACTGTGATTCTGCTCTCTCTCTCTTCGGAGAGAGAGAATCTTAGCCAGGATCTTGGCCAATTCCTTCCTGGCTTTCATGGCCTTGTGGAAGAGTGTTCCGGGCAAATTGATAGGCATCGAGTTGTAACCCTTCTCAAGGATGTAATAACACCTCTTGAGGTCTTCTCTGTACAAAACCTCATCCTTTCCGAAAATAGAAAGCAATGCCACATTGAATGCATACTGCAAAACCCACAAATTGAACCTCAATTAGCACCAATTCTTGAAAAAAAAAATATCAAAAAAATGAACAGAGTCCTCTGTCCCAAGAAATGTTGAGACATACAGTTTTCATTTCTTGGAAAGTGGTGATTGAGTCTCCTTGCCATGATTCCAAAGATGTAATTGCAATGGACTCGACTTGGGAGACTATGCCCCTGATGGCGTCGGGCATGAATGCCCTCAAAACAAGCTTGCGGAGCTTGGCATGATAATCTCCCTGATGGAAAAAGATGGCCTGTTTTCCCAACATCCTCTCTTTGCTTGCAGGAAATGTGGGCTTGAAAAGATGGGCTTTTGATACAAGGACAAGCTTTGCAGCTTCAGGGCTTGAAATCATGACACAAGGGCACCCCAGTATGTGGGACTTGAAAATAGAGCCATACCTGATTGATGAGAACCAAAAAGAAATTAGTCACAAGAATAAAAATCGAATCTTTGGCAAAGAAAGTGGAAGAAATTGCTTACTTCTTGACTTTGGAGGCAAAGAAAGTGTTGGGATTATGTGAGTAGAGTTGGAATGTCTCTCCAATATAAGGCCAACCCATGGTGCCAGGTGGGAGGGGGAGCTTAGTCTTTGCAAAGGGCATGATGAAGAAGTTGATTAGGGCAAAGAAACACAAGATTGAAGAAGCAAATATCAAGAAAATGAATTCCATGATAGATATAAGTGGAAGTGACAATAAGATGATGAGTGAGTTTAATGTTGGATGTAGTGAAGTAAAGTTAAGGGGGAGGAGGGGTATATATAAGGGGTGGGAAGGGAAGGGATGCCCCTTTCAATTACAGCTCGAATCCCACACACGGAATCTCCCTCCAGCTCATCTACTTATGAAGATTAGAGGAAACATGGAGTATTATGTATGTATATGTATATGAGTATCTATATGTATATGTATATGTATATGTATATGTGTGTACCGATCAAAAAAAATATGTGTATGTGTGTAGAGAGAGAAAGAGAGAGAGGGGTTGTTTGACCATTATTACTAGACTAGACTAGACTAATTGAGGGTACCATTTATGATTGCAAGAGTTGCCAGGAAACAACCCCTTTTGGGCTTAAAGTGGATGAATTTCCTCCCATCCGTACCACTTGAGTTTTTTTTTTTAATATTTATTTTATTATTTGTGGAATTTTGTATTTTGCCCACTTGTAACAAAAACCATGGTTTCAGCAGCCAGTTTAAATTTATTATTATGTGTATAAAATTGTGGTTATATCACATGGTAATATTTTCGTTTCATAAAAATTTACTTTTGGAGGAATAATATTTAAAAAAAAATGATGAATAGAATGTATAAGATGTGAAATATGAGATAGAGGGTTAGAGAGTGAATATTTAATACTCCCTCCGTCCCAATATTTTCTTCGTAGGTGGAGTTTCACGCATATTAAAAAAAAGTAAAGTATGTGAATGTGAAGTTAAATAATAAAATATAAAAAAATGTACTTTATTGACTTTTGTGAGTGTGAGTTGTTTCCTTTTTTGGGGTGTGAAGAAAGAGTTGGGACGTCCATATAAAAAAATGTGAAATTTATCTTGAGACAGAGGGAGTATAATATTTTTATTTTGAGAGTATCCAAATTTTTGTGAAATAAATTAAAAGAAAAAATATGTAAATTTTTACAGGATGAAAATAATATATTGAAAGATAGGATTTGGACTTGATGACTTTGGTGAGGGGTTTATGTTTTTATCATTCTCATTTTTTATTTTTTTTTGTGTATCATTGTTACAATTTTGTGAAAGTTTGTAAATTTAAGGGGAGGAAATTAGTAATAAAGTAAAGTAAAGGGATATAAACCTTTTCTTTGAATAAATATGTGAAGGTTGCCATGCATTGTGAATGAGTTAACAACTACGTAACAGCAAATAAAAAAAAAAATCGATCAAGTTCAAGAAAAATGAAGAAAGATAAAAAATAAAGGTAAATAGCTATTAAATGTTAAAATTATTTATGTGGAAAAAAAATGAAACTCATTATGATTGGTGAAATGCATTGAGTGTGTCATATATAAAACTATTATTCACTTGCAGAAATTCATAAATGAAACATGTTAATTAATGTGAAACAAGTTGTGAAAGGGGTTCTGATTAAATTTATTTTATTCATCAATCATATTTTTATGATTGGATATTATATAACACAATCTCATTTAAAAAAAATTGGGTTTGTGACTTACCAAAATATTATGAAAATAGTGGATAATACTCCAATATAATTAAAAAAATAAAATATCTAGAAATAAAATTGATTATTTTTTGTTAGTAAGTAGATAATATGTGCATGAAGTTTGACTGGAAGAATGAGCATGATTGGGGTGGGGGGGACTAGTTAAGCTGGACCCTCATTTAACTGTTTCACAATATTTAAATATTTGTTTTGAAAAAAGTAAAATAATTTTTGAAAGTCAGGAAAATCAGCTAAAAACAGGGTGAAAGGTCCTCAAGTGGGAGATTGACTCAAAATTATGAATTTCAATGGTCAAAATGATTGTCCAAAACATTTTGGTTTATTAATTTACTCATCTTAATTATAATTTGATGTTTTAAATTAGGGTAACGTACGTAATGGTTCAAAAAAATAACTATATTTATAAATTTATTCACAATATCTGTACAAAAATAAAAAAAATTTATGCACATGAGTATATATATTTTTTTTGTACAGAATCAATTTTTATTTTTTATTAATTTTATGAATTATTTTATAATTTTCCCTTTAAATTAATATATGTATATAGAGAGAGAAGAAGTTTCATTTTTTTTCTAAAATTACATATGAAAGTTCAATTTATAATTATGTATAGAATTATAATCTTCCCATCCCATGTTAATTTGCTCTAACTTTTAGTTTTAATTATTATGAGTCACTTTTTATGTTTCAATATGTATTTTATTTTCTCTATTTTTATCATATGAAGTCAGGATTATGTGATTTGTTAAATATCTTTTTACATTCCATATATTATACATCCAATCGTAATATAATAGTTTAAAAGAAGTTGTTACAGTACTTACATACAAGACATGATTAATTTGGTAGAATATACATAATAAAAAGGAAATTTTTTAATATATGTATATATAACACCAAATTAGATTAAAGATATTATTTCAATATATAATTATATTTCATCTCTAATTTTAAAATTAGTCTTAGGGTGATAAAATTGTCATTAGCCACTTTAAGTGGATTGTTCAACATACTTTTGCATAAGAAAAAGTGCCGTTGAATGATGCATACTAAATTGATAATTAATGAATATTTTTGTGTGTAATAATAGTATGGAATTTGAAAAAAGAATTCGAACCTTTCCTTTTTTGTAGTTCATATAATTAAGGAACCAAAGTCATAATCTTATGATACATGATTTATTATATATATATATATATATAGTATCGGTGTTTTTAATCACTTTTTTTAATCGAATAATGACTTGAATTTATAATTCAATGAAGTAGTGTTCTAATTATTTGATTTTTTTTTTGTTTAACCGCTCAAGTTATTCTATTTTGCCTTCGTGCAGTCTGAATTTTTTATTACACAATGTAGCATTTTCTATTACATTATTTATATTTGGAGGATGAATTATGAAATTTAAAATCATAATGTGTGTTCGTAATTATATTTTATTTTATTGAGACCTATCACCTATATATATGGGTACCATTGCTTTCAATTTCAATTATATTTTTCTTTTTATTATTTATTATTTACTATTTTTGTCACAGTACTTTATTTTTATACGCCTAAAAATAAAATATTTTACACTCACAAAAGTAGATAAAATATATATTTTTAAATTTTTTATTTAATTTTATATTCACATATTCATTTTTGTTGGTTAATATATCATTTGTAATTATTAAAATTGTCCCGAGACGGAAAGATAATAAAAAATCACTTAAATAATGTAACATAAAATGTTACTCCCTCCGTCCCTAACTAATTCGCACACTTTCTATTTTGGGTTGTCCCAAATTAATTTGCACACTACTTAAAAGGGAAACATCGATTTGCGTGCACACTCACAAAACTTTCCACACATTTATCCATATATCACTACTTTATTTAAAAAATATATTTTCTTTAAACCTTGTGACATCCCAGGGTGCAAATACTCCTGGAAGGAGGGAGTAAATAATTGTGTAATAGGATATCTGGATCGATCTTTTTGTGTCGACACTTATTTGCTCCATATAACTTTTAATAATAGGGAATAAATGAGGCTCAAACACCTCCTAATAAACGTGCATATTGTTAAATGTGCTTTAAAATCTAAATCACGTGAAAAACTAAAACTTAAAGCTTCTCGACAAAGAAATTCTAATAAGTTTTGAAAATGTTTCACTATAAATACACTAATATTAATTTTAAATTTGATAATACTATTTGTAGATTGTTTGAAACTTTCAGATGAGTTGTCGGAAAAATCATTTTGGGATTGATAATCTTCTTCGAAACTCGTGTATCATATTTTTACGATTTCTAAGTCTCCTAATTAATTCACTGTCCAATTCAAATGAAAATATCACACAGTTTATATATAAGAAAAAAATTATAAAATAGTTTTAAAAAAAAGAAACTAATTTCAAATTAGTTATATTGCCAAAATTTATAATAATCATATTTTTATAAAAAAATATATGTGTAAATATTTTGAATTAATACTATATAAATATAATAATTTTAAAATCAATATATAAACGTCTCTGTATATTATTCATTTAAACATGTTTAATAAGATATTACACACTTGAATAACAATAGATACCACCCACAGTTTCACCTAATGAAGTTATGTTTTTCTCCAATTTTTGGTGATTTTATAAGGAGCATTTACATATCAGTTAAAATTTTTTATTATATATATAAATTGATTCACGGTATTTGCAACGAATCAATTTTATAAATTATTTAGTAATTTTCTCATTTAAAAAAAAATTATAATAATTACTCTAATTTTAAACAAAACGAACAAAAAAATTAATTGTAGCGTTAAGAATGATTAAGAAACATGACTATAAGAAGGAAAAAAACATATATAATCATCTGCAATCCCTGCTAAGAGGAAAAAATACAAAATAATTCACAAAATTGACACTAATTATAAATTAGTTCTTTGCAGAAAAATATATGCTATATGCAGGATAAAAATATACTATTATGCAAATATTGTAAATTAATTTATAGATATAATCACTTTTTTTAATCAATTAAATGTTATTTACTTCGGAGGAAAAATTATATTACAAATATTTTTCCTTGACTAATAAAATTAGTGTATATTATTCTTATTCAATTTAAACGTTACCTAAATAATTTTATTCAAAGACCACCGCGTTTTATTGTTCGACTTTTTTGTTGGACCAATTTTTTATTTCCACGTGGCATTTCATAATTCATTATTAATTGCTTTGAAATTTTAAACTTGATGCCCTAAACTTTCTGACCAATAACTTTTTCAAGCTCATGAACTCATTTGATTTGCATGATCCAACTGAAAACTGATTTTCAATGACTAAAATTTCAACGATATGCATTAATTGTACTCCCTCCGTCCACGAAATTTATGCTCACATTTTTGCACGTGGTTTAATGCAATATGTCGGAAGGTATTATGGGATATTGTGAGGTCCGTTTTGAGTAAAGAAAGTATTTATTGAAAGTAAATATGATATACTTTTCATAAATATTCTCTTTATTCAAAACGGACCTCACAATATCCCGTAATACCCTCCGACATATTGCATTAAACCACGTGCAAAAATGTGAGCATAAATTTCGTGGACGGAGGTAGTATTTAATTAGACGGTTTTATTAAATTGTTAAAAAAAAAAAAAACTCAAGGGGATTTTGTTTTATTATTTATTCTTAAATTTATTATCATCAGAGCCCCAGATGTAAAGATTAATTAAACTTTAAGAATATATAATATTAAATACATAATCAATCAAAAATTGTGAGACATTTTATGTTTGGTTGGATGTTTACTTTGCCTAACACCAAAAATGCGATGGTTTTCTTTTATGCTTTTACCAATATTCTACCAAACTCATGCTTTATTTGATCCGTGTTTATCAAATTTGATCAATATTTATTTATAATAATAATATTGTGTGATTGAAATAAGTTATAAAATATTAATATACTTAAGAAAATTTTATAAAATTACTTTAACACTTTTTTTTTTTATAAAAAATTTCATGCAAAAAATAATTTATCAAATCTTGTAAAATTAAAAATTACTAAAAATAAACCGAGAATCCTCGGTATTGATGATCCTTCCTAACGATCGATGATGATAATGTGGCTATTTAACGGTGTAGGATCACCAAACAAAATATATCTAATTTGTTTTTATATATAGTTGTAATAAGTGAAGTATAATATAAGAGAAGATTGTAGTAATATGAGTTTGTGTATTATGCTTGTCGAATCCTTTATTATTTGTACAAGATAAGGTTTATTTATAGGCTTAGATGGGTTATGTGGCATAATATTAGATAATAATTCTTATTAGGTGATAAGTGTCTTAATACTTGCACCATATTAAATAAATTAAGATTATAAACTGATTACACTAATTTTGCTCTACAGTGTAAAAATGTGGCCTCTATGATTTTTTGAGTGATTGGTGGTCAACTCTGTATTGGGCCTTCACTGGGTTGATTCGACACGTTCTTTGGTGGAGAGGAGCTTCAAGCGACTGCTAGCTTAATCATAGTGTTGGCACGAGCAACTTTTGATGTTATTATCTTAAGTTGCTCGCTTCTCATTTAGATTAACTCAACACCTGGAATTTATCGGTGATATCCTTTAAGCTTCAATTTAATTTTGTTTGCTAACAAAATAGAGTTGTTCGCCTAAACACTATTTTTTCGCCTATCAACACTCTGATTGTATTAAATATACAATAAAAGCACAAATACGCTAAATCCAATTAATGTGGGTATCCAATTTTCATGATCTCTTGTTGGGGATTTAATATAAATAGATTAAATTTTATTTCTCAATACAAGTTATGACTTTTACATTAGATGAATGTTTAGTTGTATTAGAGCCAAATACCTACAGAGATCAAACACACCCAAGAAAATAACTTCACTCATATTAAATTATTCACTTGATGAGCCTTCTCCGCAAAAGGTTAAGACAGAGAATTCAACGTACGAAGTAAGGGAGAGTGTTACTAGAATGAATATAAGTTCAGATTGAATCATTTTATTTTTAAATTCAGATTGATTCATTTTATTTTTAATGTGTACGAAATTAATTAGCCTCCAGGATTGGCCATAACTCTCTTTAAATTGGCATGAATTCTCTATTTTAAATCTATATTAATTTCATCTCTAATTTTAATACAGTTAAAAATACATCCTCCATGGAAAATGGTTTTCCCATTTGTACGTAATTGGGAGAACTGAAACGTGAGAAGTGCCATTTTACCAAGTCATAGTCTCAAGGTCAAAGTTGCTCCCACATAGAATGGCAATTAAATTTCTAAACCTATAAATCTAGGAATAAGTCAACGGTGGCATAATTAATCATCATGTGGAATATAAGTCTGAGGTATATAAATTATTTTTTTAAATACAAAAAAAATAGGAATACTACATGTACTCCGACCCCTTATAATAAAAGATATTGATGACCGAAGTCAGAAGGTACTCCAACTCTTATACACACATTTAAGTAAGATAATAAAATTTTGATGACTTATTGCAAACTTTCTATTTTGGGTTGTCCCAAATTAATTTGCACACTACTTAAAAGGAAAACATCGATTTACGTGCACACTTACAAAACTTTCCACACATTTACCCATATACCACTACTTTATTTAAAAAATATTTTTTTTTTAAATCGTGTGTCATCCTAAGGGTGCAAATACCCCTGGGACGGAAGGAGTATATTATACTTATATTCATTTTTTTAAATAAAAAAATTGATTATAATTATATTCAATTAGTTGAGCAAGACTTCTAACTTCTAAGTCATTCACCAAAGCTAATTTGAATATAAGCTCTAATTGTATCAAATTTAAAAAGCCAGGTCAAGAGCGCTATCTTTTCCCAATTGACAATTAAATAGTTCCTCATAAGTTGATTGTTGATAAATTTTGCCATCCAAAAAATTCGAATTTATAGAAATGTGTAAATTAATTCATTTTTATTTAATTTTATCAACTTCTAAATTTCTCGATTTTCTCGTTTGAGAAGGAAATCCAATTCAATAAATGAACAATTTAATACGAGTAAAATTGTGTGTTCAATAATAAATCGAATTCTGAACTCATATGCGTCGAGTCTTTGGAAGACTCTAATACCATAATTTTCTTTTATATTTCATTTAAAAACTTGAATTTATAAAAAAATATGAAATCCCTTTATTTATCAGTTTCCTAACAAAGATCATTAGACTGAGAGTGGCAAAGGTGATATTTCTTTCATGTTTTGTGTTTAAACGGTCCATGCACGTACAAATTTTGCAACAATGAATGAGAATAAATTAAATAAGCAATTTTGCAACAATGAATGAGAATAAATTAAATAAGCAATTTTGCAACATTGAGTTAGAATAAATTAAATAAGCAATCCATCTATTTAGGTAATTATTTGCAAATTCTAATGAGTGGGTAAGAATCACTTTTATTCTAGACTCACATAAACATTACACACAATTCAATCAATTATTTTATTTTATACCCTAAAAACTACATTAATTATATTTTTTCTCAAAATTTGTGTTCATTTAATGATGCAAACATTTGTGAAACGGAAGTAGACACAATAAATGATTTTTTTCATTTTATTTTTATAAGGGTGAATTGCATTCAAAGAGAATCACAATTTTTTTTAACGTAGGTGAAGTTGCTTTTAAGACCCTGCTTGGTAGATCAAATAAGGTCATATTACAAATTTTTATCCTGACTCAAAATTGCTTGGTAGGCATTACAATATTAGTACTGACCCATTTCTTATGCAGATGACCCGGTAAAAATGTAGCCCATATTACGCCTGATTCACTGTTCCCTTCACCATTATGTATCCCTCCATTTTCATGTTACAAATTCAATCTTGGTTCTACAATATCCTCGAAACTTTCAACTCCCCAATTCTTCCTTATAAATTCCCACCTTTTTATTTTTAAAGGGTAATAATGTCAATTTTATTTTGGACATACTAAATTTATATTGTCTACCAAGCAACATTATAAAAATTGTACTAAATTTTTTAACACTTACCAAACAATAACAAATAAATAATATCATTTATTTATTTAGTCTACCAAACAATAATATTATTGAAATCAATACTAATATCCCAACTATATAAAAGCCTATATTATTTTATTATGTCGAACCAAACACCACCTTAATGAAAATTAAATATGAAATATATACCACGTGAACCTTTTGGTTCTGTCACCATAATTTTTTTTTTTTTTACCTCTTTTAAAAATCTAAAGTAATTATAATTTTTCTACCATGTAATCTAAACGTCATAATTCGTTCATATATATTGACAATTTGACATAGGGGCCGACATAAACACTTCTTTAAATTTTCATTATTTTCTCGACAAAGTAATAATTCATTCATATATATTGAAAATTTGATCACCTAGGGGCAGACATAATCACTTCTTTAAAATTTCATTATTTTCTCCACAAAGTAAATTAAATGCGTGGAATATATATATATA
>JAPKLY010000004.1:3133506-3218861 GCA_026898435.1 Prunella vulgaris
TTATAGTATTTAAGTATTTCACACTATGAATATTAGTAATTCAAGTAAAATGAACACTAGTACCACTATTAATAGTACACTAGCACTTTATAGTACAAATATTGATACTACTTAAATGTAAGTTGATATTAGGTCTATATCTTTGTAATATATATCTTAAGAATAATAATAATGATGATGTATAAGTGATATTTATATTGTTTAAGTGTTTCACACTATGAGGATTAGTAATTCAATTAGAATGAACACTAGTACCACTATCAATAGTACACTAGCACTTTATAGTACTAATGTTGATACTATTTAAACGTAAGTTGATATTAGGTATATATCTTTGTAATATATATTAAGAATAATAATAATGATGATGTATAAGTGATATTTATATTGTTTAAGTGTTTCACACTATGAAGATTAGTAATTCAAGAAAATATTATGAAATAACCTAATAGTATTACTCTTTTGTGATGATGGTACTAGGAAATAACCTAATAGTATGTAATACTAGACTGAGTAGTTCCTAATACCATCCTCACAAAAGAGTGATACTATTAGGATCCCAACATCAATACTTGTAAATAGAATCACTAAATCATTAATCAAATTGATAATCACACACCAAATCACTAAATTTATCATAACATGGAGTTTTGGTAAACATGAGGATCTATGAGTACTACAAGTGGATATGACTACTACAGGTATCACAAGTACAATTTCAACTAACAGGTAACACAACGAGTAATCTTTTCGTACAACAAATATATATCTTTGAACTAATTTTGTTTTTTATATCTAATCTAGTAATTTAAAACTAAAATAGATAATATCTTGCAAATTTTTTATTTTAAGTAGTACTTTAAAACTAAAAATTAAGGAAATAACCTAATAGTATTACTCTTTTGTGAGGATGGTACTAGGAAATAACCTAATAGTATGAAATACTAGACTGAGTAGTTCCTAATACCATCCTCACAGTACAGTTATACTATTAGGATCTCAACATCAATACTTGTAAATAGAATCACTAAATCACTAATACAATTGATAATCACACACCATGATGAATAATTTCTAATACTATCCACATTATTACCAATAAATATTAGTTTTATTTTAATTATTTTATATAACTAATACAACTTGCCAAACATACTATTACCAATAATATTAGTATTATTTTTATTTTTTGAATTTTTGGAACTATTCAATCTAATATTACATACTATTAGGTTATTTCCTAGTACCATCCTCACAAAAGAGTAATACTATTAGGTTATTTCCTTAATTTTTCATAATATATTATTTCCTTAATTTTTCATAATAAATTATTTTCTTAATTTTTCATAATATATTATGTTTGTATAAATGAATAGAATGTGACCACCTGTCAGATAAAAAAGGACAGGAAGTAGATAAAATAAAAAATTTCAAGCATTAATAAATAAAATATGAATAACAGTTCTTTCTCATAAACACCGTAAATGAAATAAAAATAAAAAAACATAAAAAAATCATAGAAAAAATCGTAAAAAAAATCTATTTTAAAAGTGAAAAATTTAACCACCATCCATAAATCTCGGCCAACTATATCCCACTCATTACTCATTTTTAAAATTGTATATATTATTAATTTTAAATTAAATTATTTATTTTCAAAAAAGAAATTTTTAAAAACAATATAAATAATTATATTTTAAAAACCTTAGGCTAACGTGTTTATATCCTAAATATTTTAAAAACACGTTAGGTCTATCATAATTATGTTTATATTTTAAAAAATATATAGCAAATTATGTTTATATCCTAACGTGTTTATATTTTTAAAAAATACACATAATTAAAAAATAAGGAAAAAATAGTAAAAAAATATATATAGTAGTTACGTGTGGAGAAAAAATTGGATGTTGACTTGGTTATGTACACATAATAAAAAATTTGAAATACACGTAATTAAAGCATGTGTAATACACCTAATTAAAAATTTGAAATCAAAGCAGTTATATATATAGTAGTTACGTGTGGAGAAAAAATCGTGATATGAAAAAACCCTCCAAACATGATATATTAAATTTATTAAACTAATTATAATTTATTAAGTAAATTATACAAATAATTCATTAAACTATTAATATAATTAGTTAAATTTATTATTCCCCACGATCCCCCGGCAGAAATAGATGCATGTTCATCATCGTCAAAATTTTCTCCAAATATATCACGAATTAATGAAGAAGATGCTCCTCTAGACATTGTTGTATTGGTAATTTGAAATAGAATTTGTCTTTCGTTTCTTTTCTTTTTATGTTTGAATTTATCATGCATGCAAACGTGAAATAAATATTGGAAAATTTGAAAATGTACCGTTTGAAGATATAACTATTAGTATTAATTATTTTATTTCAAAAAGTTAACTTTTTGCACGTTAACATGTTCACCATTAAAATATGTGTAAGTTAGCATTATTTAATATTATTATTTTATTTGTAATGATGTAATTTAGAATATCAAGATATTAAATATACTACTGATATTATTAGAAAGAAGAGCCTACGTATATGTCGGGTTAAAGTCATAATTAAGGATAATATTGTAATTTTATAATTAATTTTTAATTTTAAATTATTTTAAGATTCTGCATGTGCAGAATCTGGACACATATCTTTACCCTATTTATTTTTTGGAAAATATTCTAAATTTATATTCTCTTATTACTTTCAATAATGGGAAATTTAATTTCCAAAAGTTTTTGAACCTCATTAATTTTTAGTTTATGAATTACTAGTATATCACCCGTGCATTGCACAGTTTGTGAGTATAAAATAAATATGATTTTAATTTTTATTTAAATATTTATTTTCATCATATCATCTATATTTTGTTTATACTTTTCTATATATTGATTTTATTTCAAAATTAATTCTATATTAGGATGATTTACATATCAGTTTAAAAAAATCACTATATTTATAAATTTGTTCACAATATTTGTATAGAAGCATTTTTTTCTGCACAGAACCAATTTATAATTAATGTCAATTTTGTGAACCATTTTGTAGTTTTTCCTACTATATATGATTCTTTTTAAATCAAGAATGATTTCTTTATAAACAAAAGTAATTGTCTTTTTTTTTTATGTGACAACATACAATTATCCACAACTAAAAATTGAAATCTTCAAAGAGTATCCTATATTCAATATTTTTGACTATATTTTTGCACTCAATCAATTATTTTATATTTTGTATTATCATGTGATAAGTATTATAAATAATTCTATCACGCTAATCAAAATTGTGAGTCCAATTTTAATTAAATACATATGATCCACCACATCCACTAATTTTTTATTCATTTTTTTTCTAATATATTTGTCTTATTTATGATATAATATATATATGTATATAAATGAGTGTCTCAGAATTATTAAATTATTAATATAAACAACACTATTCACTAATATAAATATTAAATTATTATCAAAATATAAAGAAACCCACATTTAAAAAGATTTTAAATTCAACTCATAAATTAATATCAACTAAAAAAAAAATCATTTTTAAACTATGAAGTTCATATTTAAGATTTGAGTTTCATTAACATTTTTCAATAATATGAATTTCAAGATGTACTTGAATTATAAATTCAAAGCAAAGATAAAAGAAAAAAATTGTTGACTTAATGCATGTAAAGAAAAAAATTGTTGACTTAATGCATGTAAAAATGTGTTAAATATATGTTTGTAATTATGATTACTGGTATTTAAAATGTAGGTAAAATAAGTATTTCATTGGTTGGTTGAGTTGGTACTAAAGTTACTATCACATGTGTACTCTATGTAAAAACAATAATTTATTTTTTCTTAATTTTTTTAATAAAACTTTTAGTTTTCAACATAAAATTTGATGAAACTTTCATTTTATCACAATTGTATTTTTATATAAATGTAATATAATTCAAAATACTTTTTATTCTTGATTTCATTTATAAATAATGATGGATCTATTAATTTTTAACTCTTTATATTCGTACTTACACATATTCTTTATTTTAAATATCAATTTGATATATTATATTTTTTTTGTTAATTTTAAACACACCATTATTTTTAAAATAGGAAAAAAAGTATTGGATGTAGTATACCATTTAAAAATTATTTATATTTTTATAAAGAATTAATTTTTTTTCTTGTAATACATACAAAAGAATTAAGATATAGTATTTTATTGTGTGAATATAATATAATAACAATAAAAAAGCAATTAGGTGTAAATATTTTAATTTTAAAATATTATTTTATATTTTTATAAATAACTAAATAAATAAAATTTCTTATGACATACAAATTTTTTTTATTTTGTTAGCAAAAAAGTAGACTGCGTTATTGCACATTTAATTTTAATTAGGTCAAATATTACATATTATATTTATGAAAATTGTAAAGAATTTTTGGTATGACTAAATTTTTATTTAATATTTTATTATTAGACATCTTCTTTAATTGTGCATTTAATTTTAGCATGGTCAAAATATTAAATAATATATTTATCAAAATTAGAAATAATCTTTTGATATAACTCTCACTTAATTAGTTACTATTTCTAGAACATTTTATTATTAGATTAGTATAGATGTGGTTGTTTGTGAATATAGTTAACTTCATGTGTGAAGTAATTAAGTGATGTTTGGATGGTTAAAAAAAAACAGATAAAAAATAAAAGTGACACATTATTTGTGATCAGAGAGAATTGTACATTAAATACTTGAAAATATTTGTTTTATTTTTCTTAATTAAAATTGAGATTAGAATTTTTAAAGTTAGGTTAATTATATAACTAGTAAAGCTGTGAATTTTTATTATTGTTTAGTATTTTGGAGTTCGCTGCTCCCAGATCATGATTAGATGTTCGTATTTTATAGAGTGATGCTTTTGTTGTAGGTTCTTATTTTGTAAGGATTGGAGTACCCCTTATACTCTCTTTATGAATTATTTTTCGATAAAAAGAGATTAATTAAAAAATATATTTGCAATAGATCCTTCCCTTTTTCTTTTTCTTTTTTGAAAAAGGATGAATGGCTAAAATTAAGTCAATAACTAATTGTTACCTTGATAAAATTAAATTTGTTAATTTAATTTTAAAAATTAAACATATACAAGTAGTATATATAATGTGATTGATTGATTGATTGAATTTGCTTTACATTAATGCATAGTTTCCTTAGATTTTTTTTTTGGGTTTCACAATTTTTTTTAGAAAATTAAGTGAACTAGTGTATCTATTGCTTAATTTTACCCAGATTATCAGTAAAAAAATGAAATAAAATGAGCCCAAGGGGGTATTATAATCATTATATATGTTTATTACTAATTCGTAGAATTTTTATGTTATATGTTATGAATATTATGATCTAGAAAATGATACTAACCGAAATTCATGACAAAATTTTGTGTGAATTTGACTTTCACGTAAATTTTGTTTCATCAAATATTAATGTGGTACAAACTAATTAATCAAATTGATATATATATTTATTGTTACTGTTTTATATATATACTATTCTTACATAAAATTAAATATATTTTATAATGACAATACAAATTCATACAGATATGAGTTTATTCGAGGCCTATTCAAAAGTGTACGATAAGTACACATGGATATATATATACACGGTTTGTACACAAAAAGTTGTAGCTATCAAGATATAATGATTTGATAAAGAGATCCAACAGACACATATGTATATTGATGTTGTTTTGGTTTTTTGATCGATCAAGTTGGTACTTATGGGCAAAGTTGGTCCAACCTTATTTAATGTTGCCTTTTTGACTCCTTTTGGTTAAATATACGTTGTACTTATTGTCTCTTCTCCAAATGTATTCAACATTATGCTTCCTAAAAAGGGAATTAATACCAATAAATGTTTTTATTTTATTCTAATATATATATATATATATAACCCAACGAGAACACGTTAAGATTTTCATTAGTATACGTTAAGTTGATACATTAAATTGATCTTATTAACATGGGGTTTAATTGTATATTATATTAGTTCACTATATTTATGTTGAGTCAACAATGATTGTTTGAAATCAATTGGAATAAAGAAATTGAAGAACACGAAGATTTACGTGGTTCGATCAGAAATGATCTACGTCCACGGATCATGGCACCTCTCTCACTAATCAATGAAGAAGATAATACAGATTACAAGTGTTTCTTGTAGGTTGTGATGATTCTCTAAGTATATGATCGTTCTCTTTCCTCTATACATATGTGCGTATATATAGGAGAATGAAATCCCTGATTAATGCTAGTGATCGTAACCACCTAACAAGAAAACTGCTACAGTTGCAACCGAAAATGAGTAACTGTCAGAGGCCAACGATCTTCAGTTTTGATTCTGTTAAACTGATCGTCCGTTGTCCAATTTGGAAGTTTAAACCGCTTTGTAACTGATCCTGAGTTAATTCCTGACATTGGAGTCAGTATGCTACTTTCTTGTCTTGTCTGCTGATGTGATACGTCCTCAGTTGAGTCTGAATACTCAGCTGATATCATCAGTAGACATTTATCCTGATATCATCAGTAGACCTTTTTGTCCTGATCTGACCAGCTGACCTGACCATACCATCCTGACTGACCATCATCCTGATCCGTCATCCTGACTGACTATCCTGAGTGACTATCCTGAACACTCATTAGACTCCATCAGCTGACCTCATCAGCTGACTACCATCAGCTGACTCCGCTGATATCCCAGATGACTTTCAGTAGATTTCTCAAACAATCTCAGCTGACCTTATCAGATGACTAATCATCAGCAGACCTATCAGTTGACTTCCTCAGCTGATAGTATAATGTTCAGTTAATCAGCAGTACTTGCTCATCTGATCTTAATTTCACTTTCTTTGCACCCATAACAATTTAGGTTAAATATCTCAAATCAATCACAATTTTAATTTAATGCTAATTTTATGAAAATTCATCATCTTTTTAATTGTTTTATTTCGATTCGGTCGTATATATACTTCTCTTGCCCTTTCTAAAGCCATTGCATCCATATAGGAATCGAGGTTTTGATCCAAGCACTAATTTTTGTTTAGATTGTAAACAATATATTCTCCCCCTTTCCAATTCTACTTTAATTTTCATATATTTGATTTTACATTCATAAAAGTTAATAAAATATATCTTTTCAATTTTATTATTTAATTTTAAACTCATGTATTTTTTTTTACTTGGTTCGTATGTCATTTTCAAGTGTAAAAGTTATTTTAGAATGGAGGCAGTAATAAAGTGAAACAATTAATCCTTGCGTACAGAAAATTTTATAAGAAAATAGAAAGGGGTTGTAATTATATTGAAATTTGATCTACATACCATGAATATAAAATTAAACTATTTTACATTTTACATCTATCAAATGACTGGATTGATTGAGCTGAATCAGACTAACAAAATTTAAATATCCTTTCAATTGAAAAATATTATGTGTCTTCAATCATTCAATATGTTTACATGCATATATATATATATATTGCCCTATGATTTTTTTAATTTTTTTTGTAAAAATGGGCCATATATTAATTAGGATAAAATGGAATATTTAATCTTAATGGACAAGTAAACAAGAATGCACTGCATTTAACTAGAGATGTACGGTCAAAATCGGCTAAAGTGGGTGAAATTGGTGGTTTGCATTTTATTAAAAAAAAAATAAAGAAAGGGGCCAGTTATTTTATTTAAATATGATACTTCCGACCCAAAAGAAGGAATAAAAACAAATTATAAGTGGGATGGACGTCAAATCCATTCTAGAGCCCCACGTAAACCATAAGATGATGATACATAAGTTTAACTTTAATTTTATACAATACTATATCTCATATCATTTGATCCTACAATTTCATACTCTACTTCTAAAAATATCTCTCTCCTTTAAAATTGTATTTACTCCGTACTTATAAGTTGCTCATTGCTTTTGGGCCCACAGATTAAGATAAAAGTGGAAAAGTATAAGTGATGTGATGGAAAAAGTGAAAAAATTAAAGTGATATGATGGAGAAAAATAAAAAAGTAAAAAAAATAGTGTAAAAAATATTAAAAATAATAATAAAGAAGTGAATAGTAATTTTAAAAAAAATAAAAAAAACAAATGAGCAACATATAATAGAACGGACGAAAATTGCAAAATAAGCAACTTATAGTGGGACGAAATGATAAAAAAAATTAAAATATTATGGGACTCAATTTATATTTGAGAATAGATAATTTTTAGTTAAAAAAAAATTGAAAATTTTGTGAATAAACAAAAAAGAAAAGTGGGAGAAAATTTTGTGGATGAAAAGAATATATATTTTATATAAATAATAATTTCCTATATCTAGATGTTCATTTATGTTTTTTTTTTTTTGAAAAAACTTTTATACCTTGAAAAAATAAGAATAAATTCTATCCACAATGTCATTCAATACAATTGTTGGAGATATGATTTGATAATATGAACTTTTGAATGATTTACAGCAAAATGTTATTCCTAAGAACATGAAAATTTATAATATCATTATATTGTTTAATAGATATACAAAATTTTGATATAAATGAAAATATAATTTGTCTTTTAATCTATTATCACTTACTCCATCACTTTCTACTATATTATCCCACTCGTAAATCCTCATTCTCACTAAACAGTCAATATATACTCTCTTCCTAATTTGAATTCCATAGCCTATGTCGTCAATAATTTTTCACAGAAAAAAAGGACAAAATAAAATCTCTCAACTAGCAAGAAAACCAAAGCTCTTCAAATCTTTTTTTTTTTTAAAAGATGTGAGAGAGGGATATGGATCCTCTGCTAGTCAATAAAACCAACAAATGGTGTTGGGTACTAAAACGGTGACGTATAGTTAATCTATTTCCTCCTTTTTAACTCATTATCACGGAAACAAAAAAAATCATAACTTGATCAATACTAAAAAGAAGAAAATATTTTAATAATACGTCACCGTGTTAGTACCCAGCACTATTTGCTGGTTTCACTGTCTAGCAGATGATCTATTTCTATGAGAAAGAGCTTTTGAAAAAGTTGTTTTAGAGTTCTAAAACAGACACATATTCCAAGTGGCGGCTTCTTACATGATGCATTTATTAAAATTAATTTAATATGATGAGTTAATTAATGAAGGAGCTAGCTAGGTGGGGAGTGACTAATGAGATTTTAGTAATGGAAACAACATAATTAAAATCCATGGGGACAAATCAAACTTGTACATCAAAAGCCTAGCAAAAGAATCTTTAATGATTGAGTATTAACTTTTATAACCATCCCATATTTGATTACAGCTATATATCTATATATAGTCGATGAAAAAGAGCACCATGAAATGGACTTCCATATTGTCGTGTGATATATATTTTAGTAAAAAAGGTTTACATATACAAGCTCAAATCTTTAATTTCTTTGGGTCATGGCCATTAGATTACACCCACATCCTTGAAATTATTTTATTATCATTATTATTAGTATCTCCGTCCCCTAAAAGTATGCGATACTTTTGGGGCAAGATCGACTTTTAAAAAAAAGTGTAATGAATATAATGTGTATGATGAAAATTTTGAGGTAAATATTTTAAAACTGGAGATTTAAAGAAATATTTTCATTTTTGTAGTATGCAACTTTTTGTGGGATAAAACTATAAAAGAAAGTATGCAAACTTTTGTGGGACGGAGGTAATATTATATAATTATATTGAAACGTAAGATTTTGATGTATAGCTCAAAGATTACACTTTATTTGCAAGATTTTTTTGGCTCCACAATAATGCCCAAAGCTAATGAGACCTTTTTCATGTTGATTGGTAATTGGTGATCAACTAACGTCCAAAGAAGTCATATGCTGGACAACCTCAAGTAACCCATATTTAACAATTAGCTTCGAAATACAATTAAAAAGAAGTATTATTTGTGTCCCTTAATTTATTTTAATCATTTTAACTAATTGTTCAACTACAATATATTGTAAAGTATTTATAAAAGTGGTGGTTTGTGCGGTATCTAATGAAGATGAGGGATATGTTATATTTATGCATATATTTCCTAGAAAATTTGAACTATATGAGATGATATATATTTTTTCAAGAAAAAGATGTTTAATATTTATAAATAAAATAGTGACATATAGGTAAATATGTGCATAATTTTGTTAGTGTGCAAGTAAATTGATATATTTTTATTTAATAGCTAGTGTGTAAATTTGTGTGGAACATCTAAATAAGGAAAATGTACAAGTTCCTATAGAATAGAGGGAGTATTGTTTTATTTATATCTATCTTTGACGGAAAAGTATATGTGATATTAAGTATTTAGATAATACTCCCTTCGTCCCAGGAAAAGTTAAGGAAAATATATTTTTTAAATAAAGTAGTGGTGTACAGGCAAATATGTGGAAAGTTTTGTGAGTGTACACGCAAATCGATGTTTCCCTTTTAAGTAGTGTGCAAATTGGTTTGGGACAACCCAAAATGGAAAGTGTGCAAATTGGTCTGGGACGGATGGAGTAATTTGTATCTATTATTGTAAATAGGTGTTCATTTTAGCTGCTTGATTTTTATTACTACTAAAAAAATTTGCATACTTTTCTTTTTAGTTTGCCCCACAAAAGTTTGCATATTCCCAAAGTAGAAATATTCCTTTAAATCTCCACCTTTAAAATCTTTACCTCACAATCTCCAACACACACATTATACTTATTACAGTTTTTCTTAAAGATCATGCCCCAAAAGTACCGTAAACTTTTAGGGGAAAGAGGTAGTATCAAATAAAGAATTTAGGGATTCTCTCTCTCATTTACATGTTTTTTTTTTTTAGTAAATTAAATGGTTTGGGTTTACTTTTTTTGAGTATTTTTTCTATTATGCGTTGTTGCTGCAATAGTTGGTATTCAAAGCCCAATTACAATTATCGAGTACTATTCATAATGATGATGCATTTTGTGAAGATGAAATTACGTAAATCTGTCTACAAATGAATTTATTGATATTTTGGTCCTATATCTCATGGTGGATACGATTAAGTGCCAAATTTGTATGAATTTTCCAATACATATGATGAACCATCAATTTTCGATGAGTATGTAGAAATTTTGGTTGGTAATATTGACGTGGCTATAATGATCCACTAATTTTTCTTTTCTTTTTTCTTTTTACACAGATGATAGAAAATAATTTTGTGGCTGAACAGCATTCATGTGAGAAAAGATAGTGAACTACTTAATTTGTGGTTCAACATCACCTTAGATATCACGACATTTTTTAAATTTTAATTATTATTATTTTAGCAACATGAATTCAAGAATGTTCAGTATGAAATTTGTTTACTATTCAGTTTCATTTGACTTATACGATGTTTATTTGCACGGTAAAAAATATTCGTTTTTTAAAAATTTGTGTGACTTAACTTTTGAATTTCAAAATCACTCCTTACTTCTTGCAAACATGCCCATAACTATGCGATTAAATTTTAATTTTTGCACATTCATGCTAATTAAATTGGGTAGAGAAACTCTGAAAATCAAGTTAAAATTGGATATGTGCATGATTCATGTGTTAGGTTGAGATGAAGTCTGATGTGTGCCATCTCTCTCAGCTATTAATCCTCCAACAAATAATGTTGGCTGATTCTGCATTTGGTACACCAAATTCATGTCTATTTTGCTTCGAGCCCTTCACTTCGATGCCTCCAGGTTTGAAATTTCGGAAATTTGAGGGTACCGATATGGAAATTCACTTGAACGATTATTTTTCCAAAATTTCGGTCAAATTTCGGGAAAATATCGAAAATTTCGGGAAATTTCGGTTACTATATCGATATCGGTCCATGGTAATTCAAAATGTGCAGATTATCGAGAAATATCGTGGAAATTTCGGTAATTTATCGGTCAAAATTTTGGGAAATTTCGGGAAATAATTTTTTATTTTTTTTTCAATTCTCAATTCTCGGGACTTAGTACCATTATTGCTTAGACCAAGATGGTCTTTCTTCTTTTACATTTGAGGCTCATAGGACATCATTTTGGTATTAGCTGTGTAATATTCAATAATTATGAACAATTGTTGTATCGTGTAGCCTTTTCATTTTAATTTACTTTTATAGCATAATATATCAAAAAAATTCGAAAAATTACTATCTTCATTTTGATATTCATATATTGCATAACAAAAATGAAAGTCTACCTTATTTTCTTTATAATGTGAAATGTTTGTCTATTTGTTTTTATATGAATTTTCTTTTATCTATTTCAGAACAAAAATATCACTATCTTTACGAATTGAGAAGTGCCTAATGTTTGTTTGGCCTCATCCTGCGAGGTAGCGACCATAGCACCCAGCGAGCGGTCGTCGATAGGTACACCACCTCGCACGACGAATGAAGGTTCGTGAGAAATGAAATCTGCAAGATCAAAATTAGTTAGGAAGGAAATTAGTGTAACAATAGAAGTGCAAATATACCATACTTACTCACGTAATTAGTCATTCACCTGTAAACAGATCTCTTATTAGTGCTCATCTAACACGAACCTATTGGCCGAAGTCAGTCTAAAGAACAGACTTGGTGCATTTCAAACATGAGTCATATCCATACATCAAATGTATGGATTAACTAAGATTTTAATTACGGCGACATAATGGAATATCGTAATATAATTTTAATACTCAAACACTCTGAATAATTTGAATATTTAGTATAATACTCCATGTAATTTGTTCATAGGTTAATATTGAGTTGCTATATTGATTTTTTAAGAATGGAATTGTATTGATATCTTAAAATTGAGTTTGGTTTGAATGTTTGCTATGCATTAGCTAGTTGTAAACTAGGTAATGGTTGGACGTGGGGTACTTTCGTTTCTACTCATTTCTCTATAAAATTGTTTTTTCTTTAAAAAAATTTATTATCAAATGAAAATAATAATATTATTAAATGAAATTTTCACAGTTAACAGATTTCACAATATATAGATGTACTCATGTACATACTGGAAAGCAATAACCCTAGAGAAAACCAAGAAGGTGGGTCTCTGGTGCATCTAATGCATAGTGTACTTACTGTCAAGATTATTTAAGCACGAATTGAATATATAATGGAAAGTGTGATTGATTATACTGTTATTTAATATAGATTTTTTTAGTGTAATTAGACAGATTACACTTTTGAATATATATATACATGCGATTCAGGAAACTTTTTGAAATAAATATACGCTTGTTGAAGGTGAAGTTTGGAAATATATAGAACAATTCTTTCCGTCGTGTATCATCGATTAATGCAACCTCAGATGCTATGTTTCAATTTTGGATTCTAGTATTGAACGAAAGGTTCCACTTAGAGGATCGACTTTTGAATGAGTGTGTCGTGGACCAAAAAGGGTTGAATCTCTTGTACACCTAATGCACAGTGCACTCACTATCGAGATTATTTAAGCGTCAGTTGAATATAATAAAATGTCTGCTATTTAGTATAAATTTTCTAGTGTAATCAGTCACACATTACAATTTTAAATATATATAACATCCACTTTTGAATAAGTATGGATTAGGTGAAATTTAAGGACTTATTTAAAAAAAAAAAAAGCGTCATTTCCATGTCAAACTTTGGTTGCATTGACATATATGGATGGTATTGATTTAAATAGACATGAAAAAAAGTCGCAGTTTGTATATTAATTGTCGACCCATATTTAAGGCATTAAATACACACGCTATATACTATATATTAATAATACTCCACTATTCTATCAATAATACTATGTGCGCCCCAAAACCAGGTCCCCTCTCCCAGTTTGATAAAACCAGGCAACTACATGTATTGTATTCAACTCTTTTTTCTATATTTTTATTTCTATATGCATGGCGAATGATCAGTTCTATATAGTCCAAATTAATACTCTCTCAATTTTTTTATAATACTCCATCTGATTATCAAATATATCCACATTTTTTACACGTGGTTTAATATAATATGTTGGAGGATATTATTTTAAAATATTGTGAGATCCGTTTATGAATAAAGTGAATATTTTTAGAAAGTACGTTATATAAACTTTTCAAAAATATTCACTGTATTCATAAACGGACCTCACAATACCCCAAAATATTCTCCGACAAATTGAATTAAACCATGTGCAAAGAAAGATGCATATATTTAGTGAATAGAGGGAGTATTATTATTAATGAGACTCTATAATCTACCCCTATTTAATTTTTAATCATTGGAAGCAGACAGGAAAGGATGGGATATTATTGAAACTTGATTTACCAATAATAAATATAAATAAAACGTCCTTTCCACCACACAAATATCAGTTTTACTTGGATTTTTTTATTTATTTATTATTTGATGCAACTTGTGGGGGTGTAAACCACTAGAAAGCCACTTTTTGATGAGGTGATCAAATCCAGTGCACGATTAAATTTTTTAAAAATAAAATCCAGTGCACAATTGGGAATATTATATTTACATATTCTCGATAATTGAGTTTAATAATATTTAGGGACATGTTCATAAATTAATTGCAATTTGCAATTCGCCAATAAAATATCTTGTATGCAGTAAAGATTTCAAAATTATGGGGGAAATGGAAAATGATTATTTTATTTTTTTATAAAAATATTAAAATAGGAGTGATATTTTCTTTTTTATGTTATTCCTTTCCTTGAAACTAGGAAGCTACATGCCTCAACTTAAAATGCTCCCGTCCTTTGCCTATTTTGGGACGTCAATTTGGATGCGTTTACTATTCTTGCATAAACATCCAACCTTTTTTTTCTTTTCTAATTATTATAATTTAAAATTGGATCCAAGTGATGTATAGCAGTGAATACATTAATTTGCATTTTGATTATTGACATTTCACCTCACCAATTTGAGAAATTCCACCGTCCAAAAATTGAAGCTATTAGTTTGATCACAATTTTATTTCGTAATGAATTTGAATTGTACGGTGTGAGTCGAGAAAATAAAATTATATATGTGGTATAAATAAATTATAAAAACTAAAAATTGAAAAAATCATCCATAAAATTTGGATGTGTGACCCAAAGGAATTAATACCAAAATTGTCCCATAATTTTTCCATTTTTTTATATTTGATCCCATAATTATGTAATGATTCAATTTAGTCCAATAACAATTCAAATCTTACTAAAATAGTCCCAAGTCACCGGAAATGACATAAAACGATGTCGTTTTACTCACGTGCCGGTCACGTGTTATATTTTCCGGCGGAAATTAATGGCTTACACGGCACGTGAGTAAAACGACGACATTTATGTCATTTCCGGCGATTTAGGACTAAATTGGTTAGATTTGAATAGTTATGAGATTTAATTGAAATATTACATAGTTATGGGACCAAATCGAAAAAATAAAAAAGTTGTGGACGATTTTGGTATTAACCACGTGACCCAAATATGAAGACTCGGAAATAATTCTAACATGGTAAAGTATTGTATAGAATATTTTCCATATGATACAAAACCTACTCTTCTAACATTTGCATGCAAGCATAGTTAAGTCATTATAGTCTACATTAATTACATGGCAAAACACTCTCAAATTAAACAATATTTATATTTATTTCATGTCCAAAAGTTTATACTTTGAGTTGAATTAATGTATTCAATTTATGTTGCTTAATTTTGATTTATTATTTAAATCTAATTAAAATACGAGTAGACTAATAATTAAACTGACATTCCTCTATTATATATTTCACTTCTCTCTTCTTCTTTTTTTTTGGATAAAATATGAGAGAACTTGATTGAGTTTATATATATTACTCAATGTAATTAATATTTAAAGCTAGCAATCTAAAGTATTTGGTAAAAAGAAAAATTAATTAAAATAAATTATTTACAATATTCTATAAATCCCAAAAGAAAGATAAAAGCTAATTGGCAGCGCCCCTATTTAAAGAGTAATTATAGAAATAAAAATCACCCATCCAAATAAATTAAGGTGGTCCAACAACAACGTCCGTCCAACAGTAGTTGTGGTCATTGTAGTCAATCAGTGGTAGACAATCATAAAAAGTTACTTTAAATATACATAATTTTCATTGGAATCAAAATTAGAAAAACTTATTCATCTCAATTATCAATTTTTCAAAATAAGTTTTAACACTTTGCAAAGTTTTAAAAATTATTCCCTATATATAATTTTTCGAAAAAGATATACAAAATATTTAAAATGAGATTATAAAGTTATCACTTACGTTACAAGTCATTCTTCAACTTTACAGATAAGGTGTGGCTGTTGTTTAGTGTCACATTGCACTATCACTCTGTTAATCAACCACTAATTAATTTAATAATTCAGCTTTAAGAGTAATTAACGAATACTAATATAGTATGTAACCCCAGTTCAGATGTCAATTTTTTTCTATATTTAAAAATATACAAAATAAATTATTGAGTTGACGTATTTAAATAAGGAAAGCCCATGCAACTGTAGACACGTGCGCTATCAAATTAACGTACGCGTGCATGTACGTTATACGTACAATGGAAAGATTAGTTAAAGAAGCTTTAATTAATGCTGACGTGGAAAGTATTATTTTATTATTTCTACGATTGTTTTAATGTATAAAAAAGTGTTGAAATGGTAATATCGAACGTGTAGGCTAGCATTGAACTGGGGATAAGCTGATGGGATGGGATTAATTAATCACATCCAGTTGGGTTAATCAGCAATTAGTAATTAATTCATGTTTTGACATGTATTGGTATCGATATTAGTTTAATAGCAATTAAAAGTCAAACAATAATTTAAATTTTTTTTGTGTGTGAATCTGTCTCGTTTGAGTATTCTGCCGTATAAAAATAGTTCATTATAAACTTATTATCTGTAAAGTGTCAAATATTTTAGTGAATAAATCAAAATATTAGTTGGGGGTTATTTTAGGGATGATAGTGGATGTAATGGGGATAAAGATGGATTAAGGTAGAGAGTGTAATTCTGTGAACAGTAAAATTGTGTTTGGTAAAAGATGAAGGAGTAGAGTTGGATGAAATTTTATTACTGTTGGTGAAATAAAAGTAGGAGAGAAAATAAGTGGATAAAATAAAAATATGAGAGAAAATAAGTGGGTAAAATAAAAGTAAGAAAGATAATGGGTAGGTGGATGAAATTTTTTATTTCAGTATTACTTATTTATTAATTATTTATTTATAATTTGTTATATTGATATTATAAATTGTTCTTTGGGTAGAGTTTGAAAATGCATCTAAATAAAACATGAGATCGAACACACTCAATCGACATAGTTGGAAAAAAAATATTTGTTTCTTGCTCGTTCTAGTTGGTTGCATAAGAATTCATAAACAACAAAGAACATGGAAACCCAGAAACTGGAAAATTAAGGTTTATAAAATATATAAAATAAATTATAAATGCGCCATTTACACGAATGACTCAATTAATATATATAATTCTTAATGTTCTCAGTAGATAATAATTGAATTTCAAGGGTTGACAATGTTCTAACTTCTAAGAATAAACTTAGATTTTGAAACGAAAGTATTTTATTATATTTAATCTGCGTTATTATTGATGTTTAAATTATGTAATTAATAATTTGTCTGAAGTTGTAAATATTTTAATATATTTATTGAACATTTATGATACACGGATTCTTCTAAAAATGTTATAATGCAGTTTCAAATTCGCACCCGCACCCTAAAAGGGATAAGATTCTTGGATTCTCTTGTCGGATTCTCTACGTGGCGAATCCATCTGCCACGTGGCGAATCCACTGCACGAATCCTATTTATAAGCATTAAATATATTATTTAAATTGAATTTTATTACTCCCTTCGTCCCAGAAGACATTGCAGTGTCTTTTGGGCACACAGTTTAAGAAAAAGGTATAATAAGTACATTTTATGAATATTATATGTGTGCTGTGAGAGTAAAGTTTAATAAATGATTTCCACTTTTAGGCATGCAAACTTTTTGTGGGACAGACCAAAATAGAAAGTATGCAATGTCTTTTGGGACGGAGGGAGTATTTCGTATTAGTTAAATTAATAGTGTGACACATGTTTTACATTAAATTTACTATTATGATTTATGAATTCAATTAATGTAACTTGAATTGTTTTTTTTTTACATAATTATATTATATTATTGAATATACTCAAATTTTAGGTGATAAAAAATATAAATGATTTATCATATATTTATAAAATTTTATATAAAATATATATTTTTATATATTATATATAATTAAATATAAATAAATAGACGTATCCTTAATGAATCGCACCTTAATTTTTTTAAAAACTCGTATCCTCGAACTCGTATCGTATCGCACCCGCATCTGCGTATCCGCACCTATGCAACATTGTTCAACATCGAACTACTGATAAACAAAGAGGATGAGCCTGATATTTATTAATCAGAGACATATGGCTTGATTAATGAGTAATTAATTTATATTTTGACTTGTACTACTTCTTGTTTTAATGAACCTTAGTGACAAAATACATTTTGAAGTAGGTAAATACACTTTACAATAATAACATTTTCTTAGATAATAATATCAATTAAATTAACATAATTAGTGGAATTATATATATATCCAAATATCTAATTACGGATCATCGACTCAAAATATTAATTAAAGATCTATATATGATAACAAACTTACATTTTCAAATTAATAACTAATGTATTAATTAGTCTAATATATTAATTATTATTGTGGAGCCAAAAAAAAATGTAGGAAAGTCATTGATTAATTATTTCAATAGTAAATTGATCCGTTTGGCATTGCCCTTTCTTTTTTATGTACATGTGTGATGTGTCTTCTTTTGTTCTTTTCTCAAAATTTTAGGTTTACTAAATAGAATGATTAGGATCCACCTATGTATGTTCCCAACTTAATGGAATATTTATTACTTACTCTATATTCATTTGTATGTATAAAAGATGATTAAAATCTTCTCTTATTTTCTTCTAATTAATACTGTACTTAGTACATAAAAAGAGATTTATGAGTTAACAATGTTTAAAGAATAGAGTACAGAAATTTAAAATTAAAGGATTTAGGTCTCGTGTCCAACAATCATACACTGATCGAGACGATCAAAATGAAGTAATATTGTCGAAATATATATAAAAGCATTATATTGCAATATATCATTGACGGTTCAGTTATCAATGACCACAAACCATGTGCATCGATCACTGAACGACGTCTTTATGAAGTGACGTTATCTTACCGTCTCTATTGTCAAATAGTTATTAATATAAGAAAGTATTTTCATATGAGATGGTCGACGTACACAAGATAATACTATTGACTGAATGCAAATTAAGTTCATCTCTTACAAATTCTGCTTATTATATTTTTATATTTAATTATGTCATTCAGTATAACATGTAGTAAAATGTAGTAACGAAATTTTAGATGGAATAATAAAATGAATAAAAAAATTTGAGATCATTTGGTCAAATTTTAAATAAAAACTATATTATATAATAATTTTCAATAGACTGCTGATTTTATTGTTAATTGTGCGCTTTTTTTTACCAATGGGAAATTTTAAAAATATAATTAATGATCGACAAATAACAAAATAATGGAAGAAATTTAAATTATTAATTATTATATATGTACATAAGAGAAGAGATAATTAATGAAGCGAGATAAAAAAATAATTTATTGATTCATAAAAATGACAGAGACTTAGGGTCAATGAAGCGGAGTCTGATAAATTCTTTAAAAAGTCGTACAATAAGTTCTAATTTCATAAAAAAATAAAAAAAATCATAAATTAATAAATAAAAAAATTTATATATAATTATTTTTTTCTTTTTCACAACTCTTTATTATTTTATACAAAATTCAATATGTGAACTAACATATACTAATCAATAATCAATAAATATACTTTTTACACAAAACAGAAAAAGGGGGGGGGGGGGGGGGTGTGTGAAGTTAGAGCAATTAAAAGATTTTTTACTCTACAAATTAATTGCAATGGACATTTTTTAGTATATCAAAAGTTAATTAGTTAGATTTGTTTTCAGCATGTTCGTGTTTCTTGTTTACAGAGCCCTTAAATGAGTTTAATTGATGTCTCTAAATGTTATAGGTTGCTTGAATATGTTGATGGAAGATTGTTCCTTCAGTAATTCAGTTTTTGTCTTCTATCCATCATTTTCCTTTTTAATCATAACAAAAAATAATCAAAAATTAAGAGCATAATTATATGTAAACCTATTAAAATAGGTTGTACCCGTTGAACCAGTTCGCCCTCTCATTATAAAATAAGAATTGAAACAAGTATTTTTATTTACTTTTTTTAATTTCTCCTAGTAAAACAACAAATCATCATGTCCCTCTTATAAAAAAAATTTATTTTATGAACTTTATACAGATTTTCGTGTCCCTTTTTAATTTCTTAATTTATTTTGCGAATTATATTTTATGACATTTGTGACTCTCGTATGAAATTTGTATTATATATAATGAACTTAAATTTATGAGATTTGTGACTCTCGTTGTGAGATTTTTATACATTACTTATGTGATTTTATTTGATAAATTTGGTTGATGTCATTAGATTATAATTTTTTTTATAAAAGAAAATATTTGGAATGGTCCATCAAAACCCGCAGCCAGCTATTAAATGGTTGAGTTGGAATTTTCTCAGCCCGCCCGCTGGCCCATTTTGGAAGATCTAGTTTTATTAACCTAATTTATTATTAGCATTTCTACTTGAAAAAATCAGATGACATTTTGCCATCAATTCAAACAAAATTACCCTTACATTTATAAATTTTTTTAGATAAATTTCTTATTTCAATGAGAAAGACAATTTTTTATTTACGAAAAAATAATTTTTTTTAATATATGTGAATTCGAAATGACATGTATTTCAAATATGAGTGGGAATTAATTGTTTATTAAATAATATTAATTGTGGGCAACTAGTACCAGTTGCACTGCGCAATGACGCCCACAATGTTGCTCTAAAAAATCAATTTGAAGGTAAATTTTCGTGCTATTTGTAGGGTGGGATTCCGATGGTTTAAGATTATTTTTTAGGGAACCAATTTAACAAAAATATTATATGTAATAATTGAAATGGAAACTAAAATTATCATAAACAAAATTAACTAAACCAAATCGAATTGATATTTTAGTTTAGAGTAAGTTGCATGCGCACTTGATGTATCGTGTACTCACTCAACATTTGAAATTGTTTATATTGAGAAGTGCAGACTGAATATACTGAAAAGTGTTGGCTGATTACACTGGAAATCGATAATAGTTTAAACTTTTCAGTATAATCAATCTATCATTTTTTAGTCAGTCCACACTTTTTAGTATAAACAGCCTCAACTTGTGCAGAGTGAGTACACCGTGTATCACAGTTGCATATGAGGCCTTCACTTATAAAATAGGTAAACTAATAGATACACATTTTGTTTTAAAAATTTATAGTAAGGCAAGGTTCAATATTTTGTGTTTATTCAGTTATTTAAAGTTTTGACAGAATTGAAATTTTAATTGATTTAACCAAAAATCGATCATTCTTGAATCTTGAATGGGTCCTTACGCTTAGTAATAAAGTTTAAGCTTGAAAGAATAGAGTTTGCCTCTTGCCAATGGACCCTTTAGCTTTTAGATTTCTTTTATAAACTCAAACCTACGACCTTTAAGTAGTTACAGGTGAGTTAGTGAATCCGAGTTCGATTTCCTTTAAAAAGGAACTAGGAAGGAGATATAAGATTGACTTGGAAATACTTTTGGAGTGTTTGGAGACTTGGTGAATTAATTTCTAACTACTACTCCCTCCGTCCCAAAAGACATTGCATACTTTCTATTTTCGTCTGTCCCACAAAAAGTTTGCATGCCTAAAAGTGGAAAGCATTTATTAAACTCTACTCTCACAACACACATATAATATTCATAAAAATGTACTTATTATATCTTTTTCTTAAACCGCGTGCCAGAAAGACACCGCAATGTCTTCTGGGACATAGGGAGTAACAACTATATAATTCATTCACTAAGCTCCTTAAAAAAAATATCATTCAAATTATCCTTTTTCAATGTTTTTTAATTCCGATTTTTCTTTTCGAAATATTTTATTTTAAAAAGAATTTTTTTTAAAAAAAAATCTGATAATAACTGTTTGGCGATACTGTGATGACTCATAATTGTCTTGATGGCGGTGACTCAATATGGGTGAGTAAATTAGACTTTGATTGAATTAGTTTATTTAAATTAATAAAATGTAGAGTTGTGTATTTCTACTATTGGTAAAATATGAAAGCTTAATTGGTGGGTGTACTACCTTTAAAGGTGGATGCACATGACCTATTAACTGGGCCGTGCATCTCGTAAATATATTAGCCCATCAACCTTATTTCCCCAATCAAATGTTTCCCCCCTCTTTTGATTTATAATAATTTAATTTATCAATTAGCAATGCAATCTGAAAATCTTTGTTGATAATCATATTTGTGATAGAATCAGGGGAATTCAATCATACTATTCTTGTTGTGGTTGAGAATGTAAGAATTACGAAACGAAATAATTTGGTGGTATAAGGACTTAGAGATGGCAATTTGGGCCATTCAGTATTATTGGATCAATTCATGTTTTTGGTTAAGGCCCAAGTTATATGTAGCCGCAGATGTGTTTAGTACACACACCAATAGAGTACATACACAAACCACAAATTCCAACAATTTACTCTCCAAAATCATTCAACCACATCTTCATCCTAAACACCACACTACCATCTTTACACCAAACAACATATCACCACCGCCATCCACATCACCTGAATCTTCCACAGCCGCCGCCGTCGAAAATGAAAAACCCAACTGAAGACACAATTTTTGACAATTCATGCCGGAATTCGAAAAACCTCGAAGTTGTCGCGCCACTACCGAAAGCCTAGAGCCATGGTCACCGCCGTACCCAACGGATTACAAGACATGGTCCATACCCTAAATCTTAATTTTTTTTCGAAAAAGTACATGCATTTTGGAAATACTTGCCAAAACTCCCCAAATATTTTGAATTTCTTTTACAAACTGTTGTTGTTTTCTAGAAAATGCACAATAATTTAAATCAGTGTTCTAAAAGTCGGCCGACTAGTCGGCGACTAGTTGCTAGTCGGCCCTTGGCCGACCCGTTATACCTCAAATCGGCCAAAAAAACGTCTGGACCCTTAGTCGGCGTCTAGACGCCGACTAGTCGGGTCTAGGCGCCCAAGTCGCCGACTAGGCGCTGAGGGTTTTTTTTTTTTTTTCTCGTGAATCGTAAAATCCGAAAATTCAAGCCATAAATTGAAAATCAAAATAAGATATACAATTATCATTAAATTAAAAATAATTTGATTTTGAACCTCCAAAATTTTGCTTCTAATTAATTCAATGAGTAACAAAATTATAATTGAACCCAAATAATTCATCAATTTAATTCATGAGCCCAAACTAATTTTTTTAATAAAATATAAATACAAATAATAATTTTATAATTAAGCTCTATAAATTTAATTTTGTATAAATAATTGCATGAAATCTTACAAAATAGACAATTAAAGTAAATTAATTTAGGCATAATATATCACTAATTTATTAAATTATTTATTTTATTACCGTTTAGGTGTTTCCGACTAGTCTCCGACTAATCCCCGACTAGTCGCTCTAGTCGCTAGACCCTAGTGGTCCGACCGACTAGCGACTTTTAGAACACTGATTTAAATCAATAATCTAAGTGCACACTCATAAAAAATACACATACACTGGATATATCACACTACTATACTCAAAAGGTGTAACTTTATTTAAAAAAATATATCATGCAAGTGTCCAAATAATTTTATGACGGGGTGAGTAATTTAATTAGTATTTTAAATTATTGTAAATTTAAAAATTATCCTTCCTCTTAATCTTAAATTTATTCTCACTTTTTATTTTTGTACCTCCCCAAATTTATTCGCATTTCTTTTAAAAAATATTATTTTATTATCACACTCACAAACAATCATTTTATTTTCTAGTAGATCCCATAATTATTTCATAATATCTTCACTGTATCTACTTTATTTCACTTTTCTTAAAATCCGTACTCATACGAATGAGAATAAATTTGGGAGAGGTATGGAGTATTTATTAATCTCCGTATCAACTCTATGAATGTACTATTTTTATTTTCACACATAAAAACAATCTACACTTATAAAAATTAAAAAAATAAAATATTTATTTATTTATTATTTAATTTTACACTTATATATTTATTTTTTCTTTGCTCAGTGTCATTTGGATTTTTATGTGCGAAGTTGATTCAAGGCTGAGTTCTGAAAATCCCATGTAAATTTACAATATTTCTTTGATTTTATTAGGGAACGAACGAATATTCCTTGGTTTGCATCACATGAGGACAATGTATCTACAAATCTGTCAATTATTCCAGTTGAAAGTCTCCGTCTCTATCCAACTTTGTTCATATGTGAAATTCCCAGATTTGATAGATTTTCAGGAATTTCGCACTGGGCTTAATTCAGCATATACTGCAGTTCTTGTCCTGCAATTAGGTCAATCCAGATACGAAACGTAGAACCGCATTATTCGATTATTTAATTTGTCGATTTTTCATGAGAAAGATGGAAACAACAGTGGATGATGTGAAGAGTGTCGTGAATGACGGAGTGAAGAATAAGAGGAAGTTTCCATTGACGGTATGGGAGATGATGGTAGCGAGCGGCGTCGTATTGGGTTTTGTGGTAGGTTTGTTGGGAATGTACCTGACTATGCCCGCATCTGATTACAGCTTCCTCAAGCTTCCCCGTTCTCTGCAAGATCTTCAAATCCTCAGGTGCTTTCAATTGCTTCAACATATTTTCAATTTAGATTCTCTTTCTGCTCGAGTTTAAATGTAGTTTTGTGCTTGGAGGGTTTAGGTGTTTGGTAATTGGTGTAGCTGGACTTTGAACTGTGGTTAATGATGGAGTTGATCACTTTTTTGATGGATGATTTTATCACTCATATAACAGGAAGAAGCAATTATAAAATGTTATTAAGAAATCGGTTTTGGTATAGATTTTTTCGACTGAATCTAATTTTCATTTGTTTTAAACGTAAAATCCATCCTATTAGAATTATTAACATTGGGACTTGTGTTTTTCCCCGGTGATCATGATCTCCTCTAGATATTGTTTCTCTTTCAATTTAATTTTCCTGTTTAGTTTATTTGTCAGCTGATTCTTGTAGTTGGCTTAAATTCTAAAAATTAATGCTGATTGGCATATTGATTTTGCTTGTGTTAAAGGGATAATCTAGAGAGCTATACAAGTGACTACACCATACAGGTTGTTATTGGGTACTCTCTGGTGTACATTTTTATGCAGACTTTTATGATTCCGGGCACTGTTTTTATGTCCTTACTTGCTGGAGCCCTTTTTGGGGTCTTCAAAGGTGTAGCTCTTGTTGTTTTCACAGCTACTGCTGGCGCATCTTCTTGCTTCTTCTTGTCCAGAATGATTGGGCGACCACTTGTGATCTCTCTGTGGCCTCACAAACTGACCTTCTTTCAGGCCCAGGTGATTCATTATCATCCCATTCGTCGGTTGGAGTAAGCTTCCCCTGTTTCAAAATCACCTATTCCACATTTTCAGTATCCACCATCTGTTTATTGATCATGTCGTTTTATATGCATGATGTGTATTGGTGAAATTGAAATAGGAGACGAAACATGTTTTGAACAAGATGATCTCGTGTTTATCTACAGTCATTTCACCTTGTCGTTGCAAATTTGTATGTTTAGGTGGCTAAAAGACGTGAAGGTCTGCTAAACTACATGCTCTTCCTAAGGGTCACTCCAACACTGCCAAACACATTTATAAATGTTGCTTCACCAATTGTTGATGTCCCATACCATATATTCTTCTTGGCTACCTCCATTGGCCTCATTCCTGCTGCTTTCGTCACTGTCCAGGTAGGGTATCTCTTCTTTTTATGAATTCTCCAGTAAATTGTTTTTACATATCGCCAATTGGAATATCTTGTATGTTGGGGCCAGGATTTTATTTGTTGGGGGGGGGGGGGATTTAGAGATGTTCTCAGATATTGAGATTTGTTTAGTTCCTTGACTACATCCATATGCATTATGCTCCCTACTTCGGCTTTCTTGGGCTAGAACTATGGCTCGAAAACACAAAAGTAAAAAGTACATAATAACACTTCCATTTGAGGGCAGTATATTAAGCAATGATGACTAAATTTTGTGTAGGCTGGAATAGCTCTGGGGGAACTAAAGTCGGTTGGTGACCTGTATGACTTGCAGTCTTTAGCCACTCTGTTCCTCATAGGGGCCATCTCTATTACTCCCACATTGATAAGCAGCAAAAGAAAATCATGATGCTGCTCTCATCAACTATTTTAGCATCAGCCAGTGACAAATCTCTCTCTCTCTCTCTCTCTCTCTGTAAATGTTTAGCATCATGTGATGCTTATTACAGACAAGTTCACACACATGGGAAAGCGACATGCTTTAGCGGGAGGCGAAGGAAGGGGTGATCGTATAACATCACCCAGATTCCTTGATTTGCCCATCACGTAGTGGGATATGTAAATTAATTATTATTGCTCTGAAACATTGTTTTCCCCATTATTCATTCAGGATATTGTGATTGTTTGAACCTCTATTTTTCTGATATTGCTGCGACGGCATTGCATTTTCAATGTAAGCTATATTTGAACATCTGCGGCTGGAACTTTAGAGGGTCTTTCTGATTGCTTTTGTTTTTGTTTTTTATGGCATGAGTTTTTAACCGAAAGCAGTTTTTTAAAGCTGCAAACGTCAAAAGAAGAAAACGTTTTATTTACACTAAAATTCATTTTAGTATTCAAGTTTTGAAATCCTTGCAACCTTGAATGCTTTGTAAAATGATAATAGGGGATGGCGCAGCAAATTGAGCTCCCAATATGTGCGAGATTAGTCACACTCCTAATGAGCGTCTATTCTAAAATCAATAGATTATAAAAGTAGTGATTTGCATGCAAATCTTGAAAGATAGGTAACTTTTATCTTTTAATTAAATATATTTTTTATTTCATTTCTTTCTGCATTTTAATGTTGGACAATTAACATATATAATCTGTCATATTTTCGTATATTTGCAATTAGGGGAGCTAGCTCACCTGGCCACCGGACTCCTCACTTGAGTGAGTGGGTAGAACAAAATTTTAAACAGTGCAATGGTTAACTTAAACTCACATTCTTTGCCGGGTTAAAAATCTGAGAATAAGACACCTTTATTCCAGGTTGTCCCTATAACTCAAAAAATATAAATCATTAATGTAAACAAGGTATAAACTTGTGTTATTTATCCTATACACACTTCTTACTCAAACAGTCAAATTAAACTCTCTCTCTCTCTCTCATTGTGTAAATTATCTTCTTCTTCACGCTGATCACTTATTTGAGCATCAGAGGCCGAAAATGGCCATCCCTCCGATGGATTTTTTGCAGGTCTCCGGCAATAACCTCAATGGGAGCTCTCAAGTCTTTCAGGGATCAACCATGAAAATGACTCTCATGTATATTTTGTATGATAAAATTATATAATTTGTATAATTTTGTATCAATAGTATTGTCTAAACTTATCTGTAGATATTAATAAAGGTCCTAGATATTTATATTTTTTGAAATGTTAAGAAAATATTTTTAAAAAATAAATCATTTTGGCCCACTAGCATGATAGTAGCCTGAAAGTCCTTCTAGGATTAAGTTTGGTTTGAGACTTACAAAGGATCAAGTCTGGCCCGACCTAACCCAAAATTTTTCGGTGGCCCAATGATCCAGTATCAAACTTGTCCGGCATGATATGTTTGCTACCTTTACGTACTCCCTCTGCCCACCAAATATATGCATCTTTCTATGCATGTGGTTTAATGCAATATGTCGGAGGATATTTCATAAAAGGATCTCACAATACCTCAAAATATTATCCGACATATTGCATTAAACCAGCAAAGAAAGATGCATATATTTGGTGGACAGAAGGAATATAATTTTAGGGGGCGTTTCCCTTGTGTTTTAAGTGATTTTTAAAAATTAGTAGTTTAAACAAATTAAGAAAATTTTAAAATATGTATTTTTAATGAATTAGATTGGATTTTAAATTTATGATGTAAGAGAAAATAAAAATTTTAATAGATATTTAGTAAAGTAAAAATATAATGATTTATATGTTATTTTTCTTTAACGGATGTTTTATAAGTTATTTAGAGTATATAAGTTAAGATTTTAAAAATATTTTAACAACTTAAATAAATTTTAGATTTTAAAATTGAAATTTGGATTCTTAAAATCCTAAAAAAAAATATACAACGAGAATACAAGTGAGACACATCAAGATCGTCCAATTAGCTGAACGCAGAAGGTAACCAACGGCGTAGATGAAGTTTAGTGCTCTCTCTCACACGTCCCACCCAGCCCCAAACAACAATAGAAGAAGAACTAAACGAATTTCTCGCACCATCTTCAAATTTCTTGTGGAAAACGAAACCCCGTTTTGAAAATGCTGTAGCTATTGTTGTCGCAATTAAATTGGACAGAGAGAGAAAGAGAGATTTGAATGCGGAATCGCGTCAAAAATGGTTCTGTGGGAGATCACATTGGGAACGGCGTATTTTTTGGGTCTGAAACGAACCTACAAGCTTGCTCTCAAAATTCAGCGGAAGCTTATCAGGCCTAAGCATCGCAAGGTTCGAGAATTTGTTCAGAGGTACTGTTGATCTTCTTCGCCGTAGCATTTGATGGATTGATTACTGTATCATTTAGCTTTATCTTTGTTTCATTGATCGTGTTTTAGTTCTTATTCTGCGCTTGTTTGGGAATCATTCATTTAATTTTTTGTCGGCGGCAGTAGAGTTGTGGCGTTTCTTTCGGTGTTTGTTCTGATGAGATGCTTAGGCAATCCGTTATGGTTCAAATAGGACTTTCAAGGTGCATTTGAGAAACTTGGTATATTGCAAGGAATTTTTTTGGAGAATGTAGAGGTAAAATGAGCATCCTCCATCACTGAGGTGGTTATTTTATTCTCTTGGAATTTCAATTTCTTTTACTTCTCATGTTACTTTCTTGCTTTTCTTCTGAGTAATTTGACTACTGCTCTGCGTCTTTTGGATTCTTTGAGTGTTCTTCAGGCTTTTCCAGATATTGATACATGTTCAACTTCATTATTGTTTGGGTGGGGATATTTTTCCTCCCCTTTTCACTTTACACACCTGTCCTATATTTTTTGAACAAAATATCCTCTATTGAAAATGGCAATGGTAATGTAGGGGGGCTGTATTTAGTGTGTCAGATTTAAAAAAAGAAATGTATAGTGGTGTATATAGAATCAGCGTGTTATGACTTTTGAGACCATTAATCATATTTCAGCTTAGCTTCTCCTATCTAATTTATTATGCTAGTATAATAGTAGTTTGTTACAACTATGTATACACGGTCATCATCCTTAATACCGTGGTGGGAATCTCTCCTTATTTCCCAACTTTTGGGCGCCTATAACACACACAGACATCCAAAGAAAACAATGAGTATATTAGTCGGCATTTCGACACTGGACAGATAATAAGTTTTCACGACCTTTAATTCGCTTAAAACTTAAAAGTAATAGATAAAAGTAAATGGACATGAATAAAGTGGGTTAGTTTCAAACTTTTGAACACCAATTCCTCCTCCTTTTCATGAATTTGAAAATTATTGGTCAAATGTTTGTGTATTGGGCAGGGAATACTAAACGGTTGGTGGTTGAGTTGTGAGAACCTTACATTGAGTATGAGCTGATTTTACAGCAAGACAATGAGTATGTAAATAACTTCATTAAGTATTAAGTCATTCACCATTTTCTGTTTCTTGTTTTAAAGGACAAGGCAACAACAGTAATTATTATAATTCGTGATACTCAATTCTCACTACTAAATATTGAGAATTAACCATAAATCTGTGTTCTCTATGCCTGTTCTTCTTCCATGTTCATGAAGATCAATTTTCATAATTCTTTTCTCAATCTGACAAAATTAGCACTCTATCTATGCATACTTAAGTAGCAAAGCTGTGAGTTTAACAGACAAGCACAAATTTGCTTCTACTAATACTCTCACTTTCAATTTACTAACATTGTTATTGATGATATAAAAAAATATACTTTTCAAGTGACCAATAGAATTAAGTGAGTAAGTGAAGTATGAAGTTAATAATTCTCTTTTTCATTTCAATAGTCTATTGAAAGGGTAATGTAAACATATAAGTTCGTGTTTCAGGATCGGGAAACTATTATCAATCCCTTGTCAGCTATTATAACCTTATCTGGCAGTTAGTTAAACTTGACATGATCACCGCTTTCAATTGGGTCTGAAAATGGTTTCCTTCTGTTCTACTTAATATCTGCTAGCTATAATAGATTAATTTGACTACTTATTGTATACAATCTTAGATCAAGAGAATAAGTGTACAAGTGTGACTCGCTGTAGTAGTTTTTGAAGAGTGGGTGGTGCTCTCTTTAACTTTAGCCAGTTGATAATAAGTTTATTGCTAAAACTAGTGACAATATCAAATTCTATTTTCACTCTTATCCATTGACCTCTAGATATGCTACAATTTTTCTATTTCTTTTTGGCTCTCTTGATACTAATGCAATATTTGTGCTTCATGATTATCAAACATGGATGGCGTACTAGTACAGGGTAAAATACAATTATTAACCTTGGAAGGGTTCGTTTTACATCTTTGACTTATGCTAGTTTACTTTTTAAGGTTTCAATGAAATTGCACTTTTCATTTTCCATCTCTTGTTGGTACCAATGTGATTTACAGTTTCTGCTACCCTATGTTTCTTTTTCTCATTACTTCTTTTTTCAACTTTGTCATATCTCGATAACCGACATGATTATATAGTTCTAAAGTATTTTGGGAGCATAAGTGCTAGTTTCCTTTACCCTCATACAAATTATCTCTTACCTCATCATAGATGCTTCCTGATCCTATGTCAAATGTCAACTGGAACCTCCATATCAAAATGCATTAAGTATGAAGATGATATAGCAGACTAAATTTTGAAGTCACAAGCCCAATCCATTTACTTACCCTATGGATGCGGACACTAATTGCTTCAATTGGATTTAGTTTCACAGCAATAATATTTTATTTTTTTTTGGGTGTGGGGGGCGGGGGGTTAGGTGTGTTGGGTGAGTCATTACTATGAAATCGTAGAATTTGAAAATCTTGATGAATAGTATATGTATGTGTTAGTTTTGAGATTTGGATGTAGTGCGATTTTGTTCTATGTCAAATCAAAGTTTTTTAATTATTGATGTTGTATTATTACATTGCATTGGATGGGAGAAAAGTAGGAGAGAAAATGAGAGAGTAAAATAATGATGTAATTGTATTGGATTTGGTAAAAAGTATTAATAGGTGTATAGGTAATTTTAGGTGTGGATTGAGATGTAGATTTGAAAACTTGATTTTAAATTCCAAACTCAAATAAAGTGTGGATCACAAAGTCCTAAGTCATTTTGGGTGAATCTTGAAGCAAACATATAATCTATGTTATAATGTTAGAAATATAAAAAGATTATGTAGCATGCCTAAACTAAATTAATCATCCTACTATCAAACAAATAACACAAATAATACTGGAAAAAAGATAAAGAAAATGTTACAGAACTGATCACAAAATAGTCAAGAATTTGGGGTCAAAATCCTTCATAACTAGGTTAAAATGGTTCCTTGCATCTTGTTATGTAAAACCATCTTAATGAAAGTAAAAATTTTAGGCTGTGTTCGGTTGGGGTTTGGGTGTATATGTAATGCCTGGAAGTGAGATTTGATTGAATGTGGGTAGTGATTTAAATAGTTGGTCTATGTTTGGTTTGATGGATGTGGTAGGAGTTGATAACTTTTTGTCTATTTAATCCTTTTGTGTTATATTGTATTATTATAGTGGAGAGGAAGAGATAAGGTTGTTCAAGTACGTATTGGTGAGTGGGTGAGGATATGATTGAAAAATGTGTATTCGGCAGTCTGTGAATAAGGTGTATAGATAGTTATGCTATAGGAGATTGGATGTGTGTTGGATTTTAGGTTCGGGCATGGAAGTACTAAATCCAGACGGGATGTGGGACGTTAGGCACCATGCCTGGATGGGGTAATTCTAAACCAAACGCGGCCTTTCCTTAGTTCTGCTCCTAGGCGCCACCTGTCTACTGCCCTAAGGCTGAGTAAATCAGCTCCAAAAAGGGACATGTGCTCAAAACTCTGGCAAAAACTGTTGATCATGGAATTTGGGTGAACATGGGGTTTCCCAGTGTTGAGCTGATCAACAAGTAATACTGTCCTTTGCGGCTTTTAAAACCAAAGACACTCCATCTTATTAGCCTTGCTCATGTATTCTACACCAACTATGAATGAAAAATCCTGAAATAAGACGAAGCACCAAATTCCAAGTTATTTGAAGTGAACAATGACGACTAGAAAAATTTCAAAGTGCATAACTCTCAATTTTTCCACTTACCCTCTGTCCTCTTGATTATTCAGTATTTTCTGGAACACAAAAAGCAACAAAGAGCAAACTGAGAGCGTAGTATTTATAGTTAATATGTAATTGCATTTATTTTGAAGAATGAAGGTAAATTGTTATGGAATTTTTGTTAACTTGTCTATTCAGTAATACTTTTCCGACACATACTCTGTCACTTAGTCACTCTTTTCCAGTTTACCTTATGTAATCAAGAATTTGGAAATGAAGTCAGGAGTCCTTGTTCCTATATTTGTATTGCAGGAGAACACGAAATATTTTTGATGTGGCACTCAAAGTTCATCTTGCGATACAAGAAAGAGATATTGAAGTTGGTCGGAACCTGGGGAACAGGATCCTTCGATGGCTTGATCGAATGAAGCCTGAGGCTCAGATCAGAAAACCCACTGATCCTCCAACAGCTGCTAATATTGAGAAGCAACGCCCCAATCATCTCCCAAAACAAGATGCTAAAAAAAGTATTAGGGATGACGAATCTAATAGGCATCTCTTTGCTGTCGCACGAAGTAAATGGCCTAAACCCTTTCCCACGATGGTGATGGGGCCAATTGGAAATAATATCCAGCACAGGCGATACTCAAGTGGTGGCTTCACTGTGAACAATACTAACTTTGGCTTTGGGGAAGTGCTTAGAAATGACATAAGACAATGGATTCTGCTGCATCACTAAACCATGCCTTGAAGATTTGGACAAACTAAGAACTGAGATTTGAAATTACACTTTGTTGTTCATGCATTTGTAATCTTCATTATTTGAACTATTTGTCGGAAACTTATCTCATGAGCACGTGCACAGTCTGGGGATTGTCTTTCTTGATTCGACGCATAATAAGAAAGTTGAGTGAAATTCAAACAAATAGGTTAATCACAATCTTTGAATTAGTATTGTGTAAGGCCGTCTCATGTTTTCGTCTTATGATGAGACAACTAAATGAAGCATATATTGAGCATGATTTATTATTACTTTGATAAGGAATGTGTATTAATTTGTATTGTTTCATGTCACGAGGCGTCTCACACAATTTTTTGTCCAATTTTTTTATTTTTTGATACTCCACTTTTAGAGCTGGGCATGACCCTAAAATTAAAAAAATGATCATCAAATATGTTACTTCCTCCGTCCCAAAAGACATTGCATACTTTTTATTTTGGTCTGTCCCACAAAAAGTTTGCATGCCTAAAAGTGGAAATCATTTATTAAACTCTACTCTCACAACACACATATAATATTCATAAAAATGTAATTATTATACATTTATCTTAAACCGCGTGCCCAAAAGACACTGCAATGTCTTCTGGGACGGAGGGAGTATTTTGAATAATTTAGCATGAAATAATAAATAAAATAAACAAAGTAGGGTTAGTGTGCAGTTTGTAAACTTAAAAAACTCTAAAATTGAAAAAAAAAAATGATCATCAAAATTAAAATGTGTTATAAAAGTGTAGAGTATCCCTATTGATTTATGTTTCATGGATGAGTCGGTCTTATTTGAACAAATTTTATCGTAAAATTGATTCGTTAATATGGATCTTCGTGTGGATACTAACAATTCACGTGCCATATTTAAATAAACAACTATTGAACTATTATTATTATAATGCAGTATTTAATTCGTCTCGCTTTAAAAAAGTAGTGAAATTCTTGAATTCGCGTATCGAATTTTACGCACAGCGAATCCGTCTATCAATTGATGAATCTAGGTCATGAATTCTGGAATTTACAGTGTGAATCATACTCATTAAACATTGAATATATTATTTCCATTGAATGTTATTATGTCGTATATTTTTAAATTGACAATTTAACAGTTGTATGATATTAAAATTAACCACTATAATTTATGTATTGAGCTAAAAAAATTTGAATTAACGTTTATAACTTTTAGTTGACAGAACCTATCAATTATATATATATATAATTTTAAATATTGTATATAATAAAATATAAGAAAAATTAATATATAATTAACGAATCTCACTTTAATTTTTTGAAAACTCATATTCCCAAATCCTTATCATATTGCATGTGTGCTCGTATCTTGTACCCATGCAACATAGCCATTGAATTTAATGACATTGGTGTGTATATGTGGTTAGGACGGACGGTACGACATACCGAAATTTTTTTCGCCATACCGTTACCGTACCGAAATTTTCTTTATCGAAAAATATCATACCGTTGTTATACGAAAATTTCGGTATACCGAATTTTGATATACCGAAATTTCGATATCGAAAAAAATCATACCGTTTTCATACCGAAAATTTCGGTATACCGAAATTTTTGGTATACCGAAAATTTTGATTTTTTAGGTATACCGTGACATACCGAAATATTTCGATATACCGAAATATTTTAGGTATACCGAAATATTTTCAATATGAAATTTTCGGTATATCGCGATATACCGAAATATTTCAATATACCGAAAATATTACGGTATATCGCGGTATACCGAAATTTCTATATTTATATACCGTTACCGTATCGAAATTTTCGATACGATACCATACTGTACCGAAAATTTCGGTATACCGAAAATTTCGATAAATTCGATATTTTTCTATACGATAAGTGAGGTATACCGGTATTTTCGATATTTCCTCCACCCCTATATGTGGTAACCGGTAAAACCACTTTTGTATGTTCTCACACTTAGAATGTGTTTTCAAACTCTAAATTGAGTACATAATCACTTTAAAAAAAAAATTGTGTCATATCAACTTTAAAAAAAAATTGATTCTACATCCTTTTTAGATCTTGAAAACACACACTTAACAATGCAAGTTTGGCCAGTTTACTCCCTCCGCCAAAATAATTTTTTGTACTTATCTTATTTAAACATTTCTTAATTATTTTACCAAAAAATAAATAATTCACTCATAAAAATTAATAACATACATTTTATTTAATTTATTATTTAATATCGCATTCATATATCCTTCTTTGAAATCCATATACTCTCTCCAATATTTATTCTCATTTTTATTTTGATTCGTTCCTCAAATTTATTTTCATTTATTTTAAAAAAATATTACTCTTATTTTATATCACAATCACGAACAATCACTTTGTGAATGTCACAATTATTCCATAATATTTTTACTTTATTTACTTTATTTTATTTATTTTATAATTTATATCCATACATATGAAAATAAATTTGAGAAAGAAATGGAGTATTTCAAATCCATAAATGTTCAAAATCCTAATTTTTACGTATAATTGGAAGGATTTACAAATCAACCTTCAATTAGTAAAATTTCTCATTTCCTTTAACAAAACTCTCTCCCCCTCTTCTTGTCTCTCTCTCTCATGATGGTGCAATGACTGGTCTCTTCGAACCACCATAAACCAATCTTCTAATAAATCATTCATTTTACTTTCCTTCGTATGTACAATATTCAACTCAACCAATTTTTACACTTTATAAAAAATTCCCCACAACTCAATTTCTTAATAAAACATTTTTTCTTTTAAATTATTTAATAATTATATTTATCTATAATCAATTTATATTATATTATTAAAATGATGTATTAAATTATTTGATATTCAAAAAGCGTAAATATAGTAAAAAAATTACAATACACTTTAGATAAAATTACAACCTCAATAATAAATTTAAAATTGCAAAAATTTAAATACAATACAGTAAATAAATATATCAAATTTACAAATAGATGCACAAAATACAATAATGCGGAACATAACATATTTAATTATCAAATAGGTTAATATTTTACACATGTGTTACCAGATTTAAAATATATTAATATTAATCTCTATTTTTTTTTTAAATATGAATTTTGATGTAATTTATTTTGTAAATAATTATCTAAATATAAAATCTAAACATAATAAAAAAAATATTACAATAATTAATTAAAATTGGGCATGTGCCAAATTTGGTTCTCAATTGAGAACGGGTCATGTGATTTTTTGCAATTTTTTTTTTTTGAAGTTAATTGTTTGTCTTTTTTTGAAGAGTTTCACACAAACTACGATAAACTTGGGGCCGTTTGGTTGAAGACTTTTGTAGGTGAATAATGGTAATCAAAGTCATAGTGTATGTTTGGAATGACTCTACTATGACTTTGATTCCTAAAAACTAAGGAATCAACCATAGTTTAGCTATATGAGAACTATGACTTTCATCATATCTTTTCCATTTCTATACACATTCAATTCCTTACAATTATACCAAACAGTAAACAATGAGAAGAAATTACTAAGCACCTAAATATAACCAAGTTACAAACAAAAAGTGCAGCAATTAACAAGACATTGAAAACTTCAGCTGCAATCACTTAAAAGTGGAGTCAACTAGAAAAGAGAGTGAGATACAAAATGCTATGAAATCAGATACTATTACATACAATGATATCAGTAGATCATGTAATGATATCAGTAATGTTTAAAATAGTACAAAATTCATACTATGAGACTGGTTCCGCGGATTTATGAATAGCTACACAAGTTTAGTCATCCAAAAACCAAAAAGATGTTCCACAACAGATGCAATAAACAAATCCAAGCATATAGAACAAAACACATGATAATTCATTATCTCTATGCAGCCCATTATTCAAGCAAATAGCATCTCCAATAGCTTAAGAATACTGATCTCTGTCTTCAATTTTCTTTTGGCCATTCTCCAACAGAAAGGCTAATCACAATTCATAGCTCTCTTCGTTTACTTCAGAGAGTTAGCAATATCAATCACAAACCGATATTTCACTTCTCTATTTATCAGCCTCTCGAGGGCCTCATTGCAATATTCGATGGGAATCAACTCAATTTCAGGGTAGATCTTGTGAGAAGCACAAAAATCCAGCATTTCTTGTGTGTGTTTAGTTCCACCTGTTATACTTCCTGTAACTGTCTTTGCACCTACGAGATTATTAGTCAGTTTAGTTGATAGAAATGGAGCTCGAAAATAAGCAAAGCATCGTTCGCATATCATTTGGATCAATTAGCAATTAGTACCTAAATTAAGGCTTCCGGGATTAAACTTCACTTCACTTGGAAATCCAACCACAACTAGCAGACCAGCAGTCTTCAACAGCGACAAGTATAAATCAAATGAGATGTCTCCTGATGCTGTATTTATGATGAAATCAAACGATTTCTCCAAGGCCTGCAACACAAGAGAGTAAATTAACAGGTATAAAAGCAACACCATCCTCTGTTAAACCACCACTAGACCCCACCATTGAGAAAACGATACGTACCCTCATCTCCTTCTCATCAGAAGAGATGACAAAACTGTCCGCCCCTAAAAGATTTATCGCCTCCTCCTTCTTGGAGACGCTGGTGCTGAAAACGGTAACTTTCAATCCAAAAGCCTTGCCAAATTTCACAGCCAAGTGTCCAAGTCCTCCTAGCCCAACCACCCCTAAAGATTTCCCAGGCTGATTCATGTTATGCCGTATCATGGGGGTGTAAGTGGTAATTCCAGCACACAATAGCGGCGCTGCTAACTGCGGAGGATAGTTTTCGGGTATCTTGAAGCAGTACCTTTAGACCATACATACACAAACTATATTAAAAGGGCCCTAATCACCATCTCACAAACACTACTACAACATGATGATGCACACACACCTTTGATGAACTACAATGTAGCTAGAATACCCTCCCTTAGTAATGGTGCCATCAACATCTACACTATCAAACGTCATGATTGCGCCTTTCGAGCAATGAACCTCCAATTCACTATCACAGTACTCACACTCTCTGCAAGAATCAACATAAGTTCCAACTCCCACATGGTCGCCCTCTTTAAAACGATTGACATTGGATCCGATTTGTGTAACAACCCCAACAATCTCATGTCTGAGGAACCATATGTCAGACCCAGAACTACAACAATCGATCATATAGCAATCTAAATTACGTAAAAAAAAAAAATAGAAAAAATTGAATCTCAATACCCGGGGACCAATGGATAATTCGAATGCCCCAATTTGTTCCTGCTCCAAATAACATCAGCAAAACATACTCCACAGTACAAAATTCTTACAGAAACATCATCACTGCCAACAGTCCTGGTAGAGATCTTCGTTTTAGAATTGGGAAAAGCACAAAAAGCAGAGGTATAACCAAGAAAACGATAAATCGAGAAGGAATCAATACGATTAGATGCAAATACATATAGATTTTAATATACCTGCGGGTAAATCTGTAAGGTGAGAGGACTCCAGAAGGATCTCTAGCAGCCCACCCCAAGCATTCCGCCATTGGACTAAGCAAATACACAGAAAACTATTGGAATTATTCTTTTCATTATCATTAATAAACCCCACTACAAATTGAAGAAAAAAAATTATGAATTAAGTCTTAAACGGGTTAAAATTATTTACACTAAAATTTTAAGTCTAATTATATTAAAAAATAAAAGATAACTACACAAAAAAAAAATTAATTAAAAGTTAATAATAGTATAATCTTTTTTTTTTTCAACGTAGATCATTTATTGTTGTGTATAATTAGACTTAATTTTTCAATATAAACAATATCAACTATTGAGTGAGTGCACTATGCACCAGTTGCATATAAGAGCTTTGCAAAAAAAAAATTTATGTATGTGAAAAAATAATACTTATATATAAATATTATGAACTAATTTGTAAATATAATTATTTTTTTGAATCATTTTGCAACTGTCCTTTATTCATACCCAAAATCCTATAAACATATTCCATTTGTTAAATATATCCAATAAAACTTAAAAATTAAGAAAATTAGAGTTTTTTTGTTCCTTAATTTTTTTTTTGACTTTATTTTTAATTCTATTATATTTGAACTTTTATTTTTCGTTCTATAAGTTTAAAAAAGAAACGAGTATTAAGCCCTACAACATGGAGTTGTAGGTTATCCAACTAGTAGTGATGATGTGTTACGGTTTTTTTTCTTAATTTTTATGTCTTTAATTGTATATAACTCCAAATTGAATAACATTAATTCTTTTTTGTATCTAATTTATTTATATATATTTAAATAATTTTTTAAAATTCTATAAATATAATGTTTTACTTTATATATATATATATATAAATAAATAAAATTAGAAATAAATTAGAAGTAAAGATTTATTTAAAATATATATATAACTAAATTAGAAACAAAGAGAAATTAATTTGATTAATTTAAAAAAATGTGACTCAATTTGGAGTTATATACAATTAAATTCATAAAATCTAGAGAAAATTATGTCACGTCATTACTGGTTAGGTAACCTTCTACTCCCGATTGTAGAATTAAAAACTCATTTTTTGAAACTTATAAAACGAAAAACAAAAGTTCAAACATAATAGAATAAAAAACAAAGTCAAAAAAATTAAAGGATAAAAATCTATATTTTCCCTAATAATTAATCCTACTTATGTTCCATAGAAATTTATACAATTTTTATTTACACATTATTTTATTTAAAAATATATTTTTTTTAAATGTGAAAATTTTAAGAGTGCAGATTCTCTTGAGAGTTGAGACAAATGGAGTATATATTATTAAACATATTCTATTTTATTTTGGGTTTGGAATATTCTTTTAGTTCCAAACCCCCCACCCACCCTACCCATCTCTAGAAAAATGTATGAATCTTGTTCCATTTTTTTTGAATTGTATAATTTATGTTTTAAAAAAGTGTAATGTACAAATCTAGCCCAATTTTCTTTTTTAAATGTACAATTTACATCTTAAAATTCATTGAAAGCAAAACATAAAATCATATTCTATCAGGTGTCCGGATGTGTGAAGTCCAAAAAATATCAATAAATCTAACCCGATAAACAATGATAGATTCTTTCCCAAATTAAGTATAAAAAAAAAACTAACAAAAAATTAATGTTCTTAAATAAGTTGAGGACAATGTTTTCTTCTATTAGATTGTGAGGAGTAATGATTTTAAGTTTGTGTCTGAGTTCTTCTTCTGTGCTTTAAATTTCCGTCATTTCCTGTAATTGAATTTTTTATGTTTTATAATTTATGATTTGAAAATTGTGTGATTTCATTTTAAAAAATTTGTCACATATTTGCACATTAATGTTGCGGCAGTACATGAAGCCAACCGGTTGCATTTTTTAAGTTTTAAAAGAAAATGAAAACAAAATTTGTTGATGGAACCAAAGTCAATCGTGCAATTAACTTGGGTTATCCAATCAAGTAAATATAAATAATATTCTCTATGTTCCATAGGAATTTGCACACTTTTTTTATATGGACGTTCCACACAAATTTGCACACTAATAAAAAAAGAAAACATTGATTTACGTGCACACTCACAAACCTATACACATATTTACACATATGTCACTACTTTATAAACAAAACATATTTTTCTTAAAAAATGTGCCGTCCCGTAGGGTGCAAATTCCTACGGGACAGAGGGAGTATGTTTTTAAAGAAATATAAAAAATATGTTAAAATTTATAATTTTCAATTTTCTATAAAAAGACACCAATATTGGTATATTTTAAAATACAATTGGATATCTTCTATTTTTATTATTTTCTCCCTTAATTTATATTTTGGATCTAAATCATTTTAATTATTTTTCAAAATTTCAAAATTATTCAAATTTTCAATTTTTTTTTCCGATATCGAATGATTATCCAAGCTCACAACATACTAAAAAATGACTTGATGGAACATATATGGAAAAAATTTAGAACTAATTAGGAATTAATATGTGGTTTATATTTTCTATATTTATAATTTTTTTTATATGACTATTTGTAGCTTGAGTTATTCTTTTTATTATTTTCAACTCTTATTATTATATCTTATTTTAAATATATGATAAATTATTTTTCTTAATGTATGGTAAATTAGTTTAAATATTTTTTTAATCTAAAATTATATATAATTATTAAATAATAAAATAATAATTATTATTATTTTAGGTTGTGTTGGGTCGTGGATATGAGTTTTAAAAAAAATAAAGTTGTATTGAATTATAAGTTGTATATGTGAAAGAAAAAAATATTATTTTATTTTAGATTGAGTTGAAATGGGCTGGGGATGAAGATAGCCTAAAGGCATGATAGCACATGGTGTTGCTTGTGTTATTTATTATTTTTGAAAATATGATAAAAATCAGACCATGAATTATGAGAAAAAATTGAAAATTTAGAAAATTTTGAGATATTTTACTTAAACAATGTACTATTCAAAAAAAAAAAATAGACTAGATTTGTACATCATAATTTCTTGGGACATAATTTATTTTTCTTGTAACCAATTCGAAAAAGATAAAAAAATTTATGAGACTAAAATATTTTTATCAAATTTTATTCCTGTTAAAAAATTATGGGACTAAATTTATGCATCATTTTCTTTTTTGTCCGTTCACAAAAAATATGTAATTTTCTTTTATGAAAACTATCACTTTTATCACCAATTGTTATAACCAATTATTTTATTTTTTAATGAACCCCATAATATACTTAGCAATACATTTATTTTATTTACTTTTTTCTTAAAATTCGTACATACATAATGATGCAAATATTTTGTGGACCCGCGGTGTATATTATTACTTCTTGTTATACCATTTCTTCATAAAATTAGGGACTTTCTCACCTCTCATTTAATAACTAAAATAAAAAATAATTATTTTCTTATTCTCTATCTTTGACAAAAGTTGAGAAAAAATTCTTTAAAATTAAAAAATATTATAAAAATACAAAAAATAAATATAAACAAAAAATGTCAAAAAGTTCAACTCAATTTAAAAAATATTTATAGATGCATGTTCACTAGTCCCGTTCCGAGTGCGCGACTAGTGATTTCCTAGGTAATGGACACCACGAAAATGATGAATCTCAAGTAATTTAATTTACTTTTACTATCATAATAAGAAATAAGTGGTGTTGGCTAATTTATTTAATTATTTCAACTTTTAACTTTAGAGTGGAGTTTGCAAAAATATAGTGTCAGATACAATCACATTTTAGAGCCATATTTTAAATAAAATTATTAATTTTTTTAATTATAGTCATATTAATTTTTAATTATTACTTTATAGTTTATACATACTAAATCACATTTATTAATTAAACTTAATATGATTGAAGGTGGCAAACAATATAGTAGAAGACGAACTTAACACACAGAGATTATATGTTTAATATACATACATAAATGAGTCGATGATGACTCTCAGGTTTGTTAATTTTTACAGCAAATAGGATACAGATTTCTCCCAGGCTCGGAGTAACTATAGATGGAGCAATAGGGGGGATTCACATACCATTTGTGGGCGAGTTCGCCCAGAGTGAGAGAGAATGGCGGCACTTCATGGAGTCAGAAGCTCATCGGTTAGTCATGTAGATCCTGTGTTTAGAAAGAGGTGATTTTTTTTACTATACTAGAGCATTTTCCAACTCGATGCCAAGGGCTCGTTGTTTAAGCTTAGCCATTTAGGGAGATTCCCCTTGTATATATCTTGCTCTCCACCTCAACGAACCTCTTTTGTAAGACCATAAGGAGGGCCTGGTGGCTGCTTTGTGCAGTCATTAGGTTTACCATCTCGTTAGTTGGCTCCTCGGAACCAACTGGATCCTCGTAGGCATATTTGGGGTAGCCCATGGGTCGAGATGCGAGGTTGGTCGTGCCTAAGCAGCGCGCTCTAAGCAAAATTCAACTGCTTCAGGACTGAGTTACCAGGTTATGTTCCTCATAAGTGAGAACTTCACACGGTGGAATACTTTGATGATCTCGTCAAAGAGTCCGGGTGGGAGAATACAACCGACACTTCTCATTTGTAGGCCAAAAGGAGGACCTCTTAGAGTTTCCAGAACCTAGGAAATTGAAAATAGAGTGAGAGTGAGTTTTAGTAGTCTCTATTTGACTTTCACCCTGGTGTTCCTTTAGCTTCTGAGATTCATGATGACGGAAGTTATAGTTTATTTTTTGGGCTAAATGTGGGCTTTCTCCTTGGCACACTTATGAAGTTCTCAAACGAACGAATCCACCTGCTCAAGGGACTCGGTCTCTTGCATGGAAATATGATTTTTTCGTATTTTTGCACGTTTTATGAACTCAAGCAAATCTACCAAAAAGTGGATGGGTAATTGTAGTAGAGCAAGTATACGACCAAGTAGTATCGACCTAGGACAAGAGAGAGCTATGGATCCCCGTAGTCATGTGTTGGCATAAGTATTATAGCAACGATTCCGGTTTTAAAACTAACAATTGCAAATATCAAGCAAGTAAATAAGTAAATTATCCTAACTTCGCTTAGAAGTGCAATGAGTGAGAATGCTCCGGGTGTTATCCTTGTCGACATCTGAAGAAAAATATCTTGGGTTGCTCGACCTTGCAGGGTTGCTCGAGCAAAAAGTGCTCGAGCACGATTTCATGAAACGCTGAATAGCTTTGATTTTTCCCGATGCTCGATCGTCGAGCAGCTCTCTCCCCTAATTTGCTACGTAAAATTCTTAAGACTGCTCGATCTAGCAAGGTTGCTCGACCACTGAGCCAAGTCGAGCACTCCTTCAGAAATCGTTTCAGCACTTTCTTCACTGATGCTCAAGCATGCACACTTGCTCGACCGAAGCTACTCGAGCAGATCTTCAATTTTCCTCATTTAAACTTCTTCATCTCAATCTTAACCAAATTCCTCTCAATTCTTCCAAAAATTTACTCTTCTTCCAATTGTGCCTTTTCAAGTTTTTTTATCAACAAAATTTCCTATAAATCAAACATATCAAGTGTAAATCAATATGCACAATATTTCAATGAATTCCCACTCAATAAACAAATAAATCTATCAAATACCCACAAAATATTCACAATTATATCAAAATCTATGGCCTAATCAAAATACGCAGTAGTTCCCTGGTGCATTGCACGAGCGTGGAGTGAGCTTGCTCAGCCACTAGGATAAAATCGGGAGTCCGTGTGGCCTCTGTCGTAAGGATCCCATTGAGTGGTGCTGTATGCAGCTGAGTAGGAGTGAAAGGAGAAAAAGATGAGTCTCCCTTATGTGAAGTAGAGATAGCCCTGAATTTTATCACCACATCTTAAAATATGGTGATGGAGTGTAAGAATTTAATAAAATTAGGAGGTTTGCACGAGATATTAACCACAAGGTCAGAGGTTTGACCCTCCTTCTACCGCAAATTATTGGTACTTGAGGTAATTTATTTGGTTGACTCTCAGGATAACAAGATCAAATACAATAATATAAACAATAATACAGAAAAATTAAGAACACCAGTTATTGCCAATCTTATATTGTAAGAGCTGAGAGTTTAATGGAAGAAATTTGTATATATAAACCTGTTGCAATTAGGGGTGAACACTATTTGGTTAAAACCGAAAAACCGAACCGAAATAAAATTTTGGTATTCGTTTCGGTTTTGATTTTAAATATTCAAGATTTTAGTTTTCAGTTTCAGTTTTTAAGGTAAAAAAACCATAGAACCGAAAACCGAACCGAAATATAACTATATTCATATTATTATATATACTTATATATATTACATATAATTTATAAATTTTACGTACTATACATACAGATATATGACTATATATATTGATATACACATATATATTATATTATATATTTTTAAATCTTAATTTTTAATTCTAATAATCAAATCTATCATTTCAAATCATAATATATATACATATATATAACATTAAATATTATCTTTTTTACAAATATTTTGGTTATTTCGGTATAAAACCGAAATCGAACCGAAATTTTCGGTTTCAATTTTTAATAAATATGGTTCGATTTCGGTTCCTTATAATGATTAATTCGGTTAGTTCGATTTTGACTATTCGGTTCGGTAATCGAACCGAGCCATGCTCACCCCTAGTTGCAATGATGACATTTAGAGGCTATTTATACATGATTAATACGAGAAAATGGCTGGTGGTCCCCTAGGCATTTACGCCTTGGGTTTAGGATGGCATCGATTGTGATATATTGAGCCAATAGGCAGGTGCCATGTTGATGAGTTAATAACATAATCACACTATCAACCAGGCCTGATGGTTGCTCTAACTGACTGAATTAGCTCGATTTCTCGTATAACTAGATAGTGCTCGTCAATTATTGATTCTCGGGTAAACAAGGCAGATCCTCAGTCTTTATGAATGTATTCCTCGAATAATATCGCCATAACTAGCTTGCTTAGATCTCGGATATTCTTCAAGGTAGCCCGAGCTTCATCCATGTCAGACGACTTATGAAAATTCTTCTAAGCTTCACGTGATCTAGGACAAGTTATTGAGAACGTGTTCGAGCTTCAGACATGCTCGGACGGACAATGGTTATGCCTTCGAGCTTCAATGAGCTCGTATGTTAGATGGGTTTGGGCTAGACCCTTTTAGTATTGAGCTTGGACCCATATCCAGACATAATCGTGCCACACACAATTTATATATATATATATATATATATTTTTTTTTTACAGGACACATTTATTATTATTATTATTATTATGCATTAAGTGTACCGTGTTACTCAAGTGAATATTTTAAAAATTATACTCCCTCCGTCCCACTATAAGTTTCTCACTTTTCTTTTTTGGATGTCCAACTATAAGTTTCTCATTTCATAAAAAGCAACAACACTATTTCATATATTAATAAACAAATACCACTTTTCACAATTCCTCATTACTTTTTTACAACTTCCCATTACTTTATACAAAAGTCAACATGTGACCCACCATATAATAATAAATAATGCACTTTCTTAAACAAAAAAACAAAAAAAAAAACAAGAAGTTTATAGAGGGACGGAGGGAGTATTTGTTATTATCGAAAAATCATTTTTACAATGCACTTTTTAATTGTAACATATATAATTTTGAACAAGTATTTTGTGCATCAAGTGCATCGTGTAATTCGAGTGTATTTTTTAAAAGTTATGCAAAATAATATTGATATGCCACACATATTTCTAAAATTTTCCAATAATATTATAACATGAAATGATGTAACTCATCCGAGATAAAACCATTATTATTTTTATTATTATGTTTTTTTGAAGAGGAGGCTAAGGCATTATTACTATTGTGTTCCGAATCTTCGTAAGACCTCACTGTATCAACTGCCAATTGTGGTCGCCGCCGGCGAACGGAAAAGATCCTCAACCCCACCGGTTTTTCACTAGTCATGTGCTTCAGTTGGCTTGTGGATAATTGAACAGGGGGGAAAGGAAAAGGCTCGATGGCGGTTGAAAAATCGAACGGTGACACAGGTCGCTTCCCCACCCATTATACAACCGTAGATGTCCCTCCCGAAGCCCGCATCCTTTGCGAAATTGTTGCCACCGCTCCGCTTCACGAAGTGGAGGCCCGTTTAGCCTCCACTAAAATTAAGCCCGAGCCCGAAATTACGCACCATGTACTGAAGCTATCGTACAACACTCCGAACGCAGCCGCCAAGTTCTTCCAGTGGGCTGGGCTCAGTCAAAAGCTCACCGGCTATTCGTGGAATCTGATGGTGGATTTGCTCGGGAAGAATAAACTCTTCGAGCCCATGTGGGATGCTATTCGGTCGATGAAGCATGAGGGTTTGCTCACTTTGACTACGTTCGTTTCGGTCTTTGAGAATTATTGCGTTGCTGGGAGGTTTGATGAGGCTGTTATGACTTTCGATGTCATGGATAGGTAATTATTGCTTTTGGCACTGCGAATTAGCTGTTGATTTCTCTTTGCATTGTAAATTGCTGTGAAGTTTCTGGAGAACAGAGTTTATTAGGCTTTAGTTCCTTCTGATGCAATTGTGAAAGTACTCCTCCATCCCCATTATAAAACTTCCGCTCACGAATTAAGACAAATGTTAAAATAATAGCTGTAGCACAAGTGATTTGATAGAAAAAATAACGTGTTAATGGAAAAAGTAATGGGAATTAGAAGTGAAAGGTAGATTGTGAAAAGGGATGAGAGGTTTATAATAGGACCGATCAAAATGGAAAAATGGGGATAATATAGTGGGATATAGTAAATACATGAATATGATGGGCTTAAGTCTAATGAGATGACTGGGAGTGCTGCATCATGTTTGCCTAACTTATAATCTGGATGAAAGTAGGTAGAGATACTCAGGTGTACTGTTTTCTGTAATCTAATAGTTTACACTGCTTAAATCTTGTGTAGCTAAGCTTGGTAAAGAATAAAGGTTATACTGAGTGTGTTTTTATGGTTCTATGGTAAAGACAGTTAGAAAGAATAAAGGTTACACTCAGTATATTGTAATGATTCGTTCCTGTTGTCTAAATTGGTAAAATTTTTGGAGTAATATGGGTGGAGATGGTACTCGGAACTTGGTTGGATGGAGTTGTGTGTGTGTGATCGTGAGTGATCGTGAGTGAACCCTTTTTACAAAATGGGAAGTAGTTGGTTTAGAGATGCTTACTGCTAACACCAGCTCTGGTCTATGTAACTTGGACTCGGGTGCGAGTATCCGACATGGGTGCATATCAAGAAGTCCGACTCTCAACTTTCCAGAATTTAGGATACTTGGACATGACAAAAATGATCCAAAATAAGGATACAGGTGTTGGGATGTGCCTATATACACATACATTTTTAAAAAAATTATACATTGTTAATATCTAAATTAATATATATATATATACACGTCAAATGAAGGATCCCCACACCTACGTCCATGTCAGATCCTCAACATACCGGCATTGCTGCAGTTTTGAAGAGTCCGAACAACATAGACTCTAGTGCTCAAACTCTTTGAGATGAGGGAGGTACTGGTGTCCTGGGATATGAAACAGATGCGGGTGCAGGATATGCATTGTATCCTCTGACGGGAAAGTGGACACCACAGTTTTTGAGGAAGAAGAGTATTTTCGAGTAGGTGATGAAGGCCAAGAGTTGACATCCAAGTTGAAGTCTTGAGAGAAGTAGACAACAGCCATTGATCTTAAAAATTTTGCAATCTTACAGTTGGATCCAAGAGTTGACATTCAAGTTGAAGTCTTAAGAGAAGTAGACAACAGCCATTGATCTTAAAAATTTTGCAATCTTACAGTTGGATTTTTCTTGACCACCTGCATTTAATTGGGGTTGGTTTTGGTTGACGGTTTATAAATTGGGAATGTACCTCTTACCAGCAAGTTTCCTATTTTGTTTTGCATTCTTTTTGTTTTTGTTCTTTTGGTCTTTTAACTTTTGTTTTAATAATCTTTTAAATTGACTAGGCAGTTAAAATCCTTTGAGATTTTCTGGCGGACTACAAATTGACAGCAAGTGATTGAAGGTCATATTTTGAGTGTCCAATTAGACCTTTGCCTGCAAATGGCAAAATATACAATTTGATCTGGACTTGAAATGTACAACAGATGTAGATCCGAAAGCTATTCTTATGCTCCTGAATCAATTATCAATGATCTGTAGAGTGAAATTTAAGACACTAGACAGGGCCATAGGATTTCTACAAGTGTAATACAATAAGCAATGGAGAATTCCATAAGCCTTGTTTGACAAAGTATTAGTTGCTGTAGGAGTTGATCAAGCAACTCTTTATGGACCTCATTTAGGATTGGTGAAAACTTTTTTTGCTTCCGCCTCGAGCCATCTGTTCTCCTAGGATCAACCAGTAGTTTGATTCGTAGCAACAGTAACTCCAATAATGAGTTCTCTATTAAGCCCCGTGTTGGTATTGGATGCCAATGTTTGCTTTTACAACAGACGATGTGGACTTCTCAGTAACATTGCTCGTCTTTTGGAGCATTGTTGACCTTTGAATTTATCCACTTGTATTTCTTTCAATCCGACCTAGAGGGATTTGGCTAATCTACTCCTAGAAATCAACGTTGCACTACCTTGATTTTCTCCGACAAGTCAGATTCCACTTTTTATTTAATTATTATTATTTTTTCTTTTCCGTCAATGTAACTGCACGTTATATTGTAGGGGGTAATAATTTCGTCTATTCATATATCTTTTTCCCATTTTATTTGCTATCGTTAATGCATATTTTGATTAAAGTGAATATGTTTACAGGTATGGGATTCAACCTGATATTATCGCTGTAAATTCTATACTGAGTGCCATGTGCAGAGAAGAAAACCAAACTGTGAAAGCACTTGAGTTCTTTGACAAAATAAAAGCTACCATACCTCCAGATGCTGACTCATTCGCGATCTTGTTAGAAGGATGGGAGAAGGAAGGGAACGTTGCCAAGGCAAAAACCACTTTTGGAGAGATGGTCGTTCGTGTGGGGTGGAGCCCGCAATACATGTTTGCTTATGATGCATTTTTGAATACCCTTGTGCGTGAATCACATTGTGATGAGGCAATCAAGTTCTTGCAAGTGATGAAGGGGAAAAACTGCTTCCCAGGTTTAAAATTCTTCTCTAATGCCCTTGATATCTTTGTGAAGCAGAATGATTCTGCACATGCTATTTTGTTGTGGGATATCATGGTTGCCAGCGGGCTGGTACCAGATTTGATGATGTATAATGTCATGATTGGTTTGCTCACCAACAACAATGATATTGATAATGCCTTTCGCCTGCTTGATGCCATGGTGTTCCATGGCGCTTTTCCTAATGCTTTGACGTATAATATGATATTTGGGTGTCTGATCAAGAATGGGAAGGTGCGTGAAGTGGGGAAGTTCTTTATAGAGATGGCCAAGAATGAGTGGGACCCAACGCCAGCAAATTGTGCTGCTGCAATCAAGATGCTATTTGGTGATGATCCAGAGATGGCGATTGAGATATGGAAATATATGGGTAAAAATAACATTGCACCCCGTGATGATGGCGCTAATTCAGTGCTTCTTGGTTTATGTAATATGGGAAGGCTATCGGATTTGAAAAGATTTGCAGAGCAGATGATTGATGAAAGAATTATAATCTATGAGTCAACAATGACTAAAATGAAGAATGCTTTCTATACAGGGGGAAGAGGTGCTCGTGACACATATGACCATATCTCAAGGAAGTGGAAATCTTCGTGTCGCTAAGCTTTGATTATACATGACAATAGCCAATTTTGATGTGGTTCATAATAAATGGTTTTGGATTTCGATGATGGATAACACTCTTGACACCTACTGCTTTTCTCTCAAAATGTTATCAATGATTTGCGTTCCTCATATCATTTTTTTGTTCTCGCGATATACTTCTTTTCTGATTTTTTCCCCTGGTCCAATCTTTATTGTTATATATTCGTAGTGTCCACTTTTAAGAGTTGAGAGAGTTTAACAAGATGAGTTGTGTAGGTGGGGAGGTAAAGGGGCTGGGTTCTACTTTTCTCCCTCATATTTCTTCTTCAGTTAAAGTATTTTCTTTTTTTGTGTAATAATACTTGGCCATAATATGGGTTGAAGTGGTACCATCTTCTGAGTTCTGCCTATTTGTTGGATTGAAGTAAATATCTCTGAATAAGCGAAGAGCTGTTCCCTGTAAAGTCCTAAAAGAGTGGATGGGATCTAATGTTTAAAACCTTGGATTTTGAGAATTTCTTTAACTAGCATTAGTAAAAATAATCTCTGAGTGTGAACTCTTTGAATGGAACAACTTAGCCAGCCTTCGTGGTCATTTGACTAGCTCATGCATCTGCTCGTTCATTACTGACTTACTATGAAAGACATCATGATGAGTTTGGCTTTTCGTGTTCTCCTTTTGAATCAAGCTTGAAGCTGCCATCACAGGCTGGTACTGTTCTCAACCTTAACTCTTCTATTCCATCATTTCTGAACAATGTCGTCTAGCAATGTGGATAGATTTTTATGTGTTTTCTTGCTAGGGAGAATCAAAGTGCTACATGGAATACCAGCATAAGGGGTTCAAATGTGCTCCACTTATTCAAGGAAGCCAAATGAACTTAAAGCCAACGAGAGTGAACTACTATCCCTGCTATTTACTGCCTGTCAAGGTAATGTTTAATTTCACCTATTTTAATGAATACATGAAAAGAAAAAGAAGGAAAATCCAGTTGATGGATGGATTGTTGCTTGAATTTCACCTCCCGCTCTACTTAACTTTCAATCTGGAATTTTGAGATCTCAAGATTCATTTCTGTGGTGGAGTACTCAGCTTAGTTAAGTATTAGCAGTCTTTAGGAGTAAGTTTCTGTTGCTTTTGGATCAAAGTATCTCATCATCATTTCCACTTTGAGAGTGATTAGAGATCTGAATGATCTGAAGGCTGTATTTGGAAGGGCTCATCATATTTCCAATTGGAGATGTGAACCGACTTTCCAATTGTTCGATGAAAGTTGCTCCCTGACTTTTCCTTTGCCATTTCAAGGTGATACTGTAGAAAAGAACGAGATCCCTTGGGCGATTACTATAACAGCTACATGCTCTCTAGCACACAAGTTTCGGATTAGCCCATCAAGAGAAAGGTTGTTGCTATCATTTTCCCAGCTTAGGTAAAAAAAATCTGCTTATTGAAATAAATTTCTCTGTGATGGAATACTTCTTTCCCATTTCAGATTTATGTTATGTTTCTGCAAATTAGTCCATCCTTTCTTTCTTCCATCATGTTTTTTATTGTTGTACTTGAGAAGTAAATTGATTTGGGGGATGTCCCTCTTCTTTCTGCAGGTGAAAGGCTCTCTGAGAGCTTTAGATAGACTTGAAAATTAAGGTTCAAGTCAGAAGAATATTATAGATGGCTTTATGCCTAGGAAAGGTATGATACTTTGACCTTCCCTACTACCCACACCTAAGAATCTATCAACTTCACCCTTTTTCTCTCATAAAACATCCCTTTGTACTTATCTCTAATGTTATCTCTCTCTTTCTATCCACCTCCACCTCCACCTCCACCTCCACCACCACCTCCCCAATGCCAAAGCCAAGACTCGGTCCTCGTGATCACACCAATCCCTTAATTTGGTGTTTCTCCATCATATGCGCTATAATAGCAGTGGCAGTAATCATAGGTGGAATTGTGGTCTTTGTTGGTTATTTGACTATTAAGCCCAAGGTGCCACAAATCAGTGTCCAAAGCGCCCAAGTAGGCACCTTATGGTTCGATCAATCGAGCTTACTAACTGTTCAAGTAACAGTCGTGGTCAAGGCGGAGAATGACAACCAAAAGGCCGATGCAACTTTCTACGACACGGCCTTGGCCCTAAGCTTTGAGGGTCAGAAAATATCCTACTTGATGGCTGATCCGTTTGATGTTCCCGCCAACCAATCACGGGAACTCAATTACGTGCTGCCATCAACTCCCATTCCTCTCAACGCAGAGGAAGCAGAGATTGTCAACTTGTCGTTCAAGCGAGGCGTGATAACTTTCGAGCTGAAAGGGAAGACTAGGACTCGATGGAGAATCTGGCTTCTTGGTTCAGTGAGGTTCTGGTTGGATTTGGACTGCCAACTTCATTTGCCTACTAATCTATCTCCCATATATAGTCCACCTAGGTGTAGTTCTAGGTCTAAATAAATTATAGCTTTTTCCTCATTTTTTTCATGGCTGCCTTCTGTCAACAACCAAGAACACTTCTTGTAATTATTAAATTTTAGTTCTTTTTTAAATTTTATTTACTATCATATATTTGTTGGGTTGTTGGATGTTTTTACATGACAATATGTACTTTATGCAGTATTTGAAATCTGGGTTGCTTGAGATTGATTTATTCTTTCAACAGGTATCTGAAAAAAATGAAGAAACACAGCAAAGTATCAAAGCCCTTTATTGGAGGAATTTGATAACAATATTACTGCCATATATAGTTATAGATTACTTTTTGGTTATTCAATTAATTTTCTAATTAGATTGCGCTTTGCATTCTTAAATGTACATAAGTTATATAGATAAATATGTTATTATAATATAACAGATGAACATCTGTTATGAACATAATGTGAAATTTAATGTTTTAATATATGTGTATTTATTTTAAATGACATGCCCCAGAAGACATGCAACTCATTCTTTTTATTATTTTTTATTGCATTGTGTTAACCTGTTTGAGATTGATTTATTATTTTTCTTGCTCTTACAGTTACTGGTTAACAATCAATAGGTATTTGAAAAAAAAATATATAAAACACAGCAAGGTATCAAAGCCCTTTATAGGAGGAATTTGATAACAATATTACTGAAAAACAAGGTCATTCACATGCTATCTTGTAAACATGTAAAATAGCTTTGCTGAAAAACTCATTTACATAATAATTTTTTAAAAACAATTTAAAAAATACATTCAGATATTTATTTAAAAAAGTATATTTACAAATTAGTTCAAAATATCTGTACAAATATATACATTATTTTTTAATAAAAACATATTTTTTTATACAGAATCAATTTATTAGCATTATTCTTTTTAACTATTTTGTATTTTACTCAGCTTTTTCGTATAAAAGCTTAAGTTCTCGTGTTAAAGTCCCCCAAGAATAATAAGTAGATTTTAGAATTACTGAAAAACATAAAGCAAGATGGAAATTAACAACTAAGTGAAATTTAAAGTTGGATAATAATTATTATTGCAGCAGTATTTCAGCTGGTAAATGGGAATAGGAAGCTTATTACTCAGATAATTTTAATAAAAAAAGGAAAAAACACAGCCTGGTCAATTTTTACTATTCAACACGCAATCTAGTCATGATTGAAAAGCACATCACATCCAAGTGTAATTGACATATAATAAAAGTGCTTTTATGTGTTTAGGGTTAATAAACCCACCTAATTATCATCTAATAAAAGTGTCTATTTGAAATTGTACACTCTCTCTCCCTCTAAAGGTACACACCTCCTTCTCTCTTTTCTCTCGAATTGTCATCAATTGTTGCCATAGATCCACTTCTCTGAATTGACATCACTACCATAAATTATATTTCTGCAACACAAAAGAAATTGTTTGATATCATGCCAAGATAAGTGTTATGATTTATTTTTCTGAAGTGAGAGCACATAAACGGGGGAGGGGGGTTATTCATAATTCTTCGTGAAAATGAATATAGAGTAATTGTAGTGGTCAATGAACATACAAGATGATTAATTCACAATTATCATATTCCATACAAAATAATAAGACTCAAACTAGGTTCACCATTAATTACCACAATTTTGATTAAGTATTTCTCCTACTATAATCATTTCTCTTTAATCGTTCTATTATTCACCCTATAATCAACTTATTCACCCTATATTAGAGCAATACTAACATGTACCACCATTTCTCACTGTTGAATGATTCTTATCATGATTCTCATGGAAAATTTGTTTAAAATAACTAAAGGAACAAAAAGAACAATCAATGTGAATTGCCAATCAAAAAATTGATAGCATATAAAGCTCATGACACTTTGAGTGATGTAGTATAATATGAAATTGAAATTGAGGGTGAGGACAACAATGGATGATTAAGAGAAAGTAATTGTTGTTTGCAAATGAGCCTTTATCATACATTTGTAAAGACATACCATACTATAATAATTACCACTTGCAGGATTTGAACATTACCATTAAACATTGGTTATATATTCAGTAATGGCAAGTGTAAGTGGCACAACAACTATGTAGTTATTAAAAAGGTATTTTCCACCTACCAAACAATAGATCTTAATATAGATCAATGGATAGGACCTTAAATTAAAACAAAAATAAAATATTAGATTTTAAATTGAAAAAAATTTAAAAATATAAATCTTAATTTGAGACACTTTAAAATTGAACTTTGGACTTTCTAGATTAAGGTCCCGTTTGGTAGGATGTAAAGAATTAGTACGTAAATATGTATTAAATCTTAGTGATTGGTTTGATATTCTATAATTAAAATAGATAATTTTTATATCATTGTTTGGTAGGATGTAATTTTAAATGATTTAATATTTATATTGGCATTTGATAGTAGTGTAGTTTAAATAATTTTTATTTTTATATTGGTATTTGGTAGGAGATATATAAATTAGTCATAAAAAATGTGTTTGACAAAATTGCACACTCCAAACAACCAAGTATGAGCATGATGACTAGGAACAAATCAGGTTTGTAAAAACAAAGTTGGCTGACTTTCAACTTTCAATCTCACATTGATCAACTATGCAACAGTATACATGAACATTGTTTAAAGAATAACACTGGAAAGTTAACTTGAAACAAATATAATTCAAATGAAGAAAAGAAGATGATAAAATAGCAAGCATCTAATTACTACTTCTATACCTGAATCATATTTCTAACTACAAATTAACAATAATGTATTGCCTATCTACACAACAAGAACAAAGGGTTTCTCATCCTTTCTATGGACTCAACAGCAGCAACTACCGAAGCTGTGTCAAGGAGAACCTCATTTTGGGCTGTCTGATCCAGACCGGATCTTGAGTGCCTTGTCCAAAAAACCATGCATCTTGTGAAGATCCCTCAACAATGTTGTATTTAGAGCACCAATTCTTAAGTTTAGCCCTCAGTTCCTCGCAAAGAGGAAGGCAATATCATTTACATCAGTGACTTCCCCCCGGGCAGCAATAACAACTATATACCAATCATCCATCCAACACATAGCTTGGAGAAATGAAAAAAGTGATACATTTCTAATTTCATCAAACAAATCAGTTTCATATCTATTAGATATCCAATTACAGGATTCAACCTTCTCATGATCAGAAAGCTTAAAGTTCATTCAAGGATGCATTTGGTTATTGATCAAATACTACAGAAGCCCAAATTACTCAAATCTATTCATACAATTGATTATAACTAAGTTAAATCTCATTATCCAAAGTTCAAATTAAAGCAAAAGCCCTGCAAGTTCTTTTCAAATTCTAAGAGTTGAACCACAGAAAACATATAAGCTTCATTCAATACATATATATGTATTCGAATCATGGAAATCCAATATAATACTCATAAGCAAGTTTAAATTATGGTATTGGCAAGTTGTAATAAGAAATCAAACCTGCTGAAAGCTCTTGATAGTTTTACCAATACTTGTTCCCACTTCAGGCAACTTCTTCGGCCCGCTCCGGCACTCCAAGCCCGAAGAGGCAGTTGCAGGACATCCCCCTCTTCTTGGCTCTCCAGGGCCGATTTACAGAGAGCCCGAGTCCTACCCTGTTACAGACATTGTAGCAGAAGAAAACTGAGAAAGGAATCTTGGAGATGGGTAACTCGAGAAGATGAGAAAGTCGCCATTGGAATGGAAAATATATATAAGCAACAAGCAGAAAATAAAAGGCAAATCACGCAGTCGAATTCAAGGAGAAAACAAGAAATCACGGTTACTGTTCTAATTGTATTTGTAATCGAGGTGAGATGGCATTCAACAGTAAAAATGAAAATAAAAGTGTGTAATACATATTTTGACCCATGAACAGCAACTGTATTACATGCTACCAAACTCTAATATATTGCCTGGAATGAAATGACAGGCTATGAATTGCTGTAACAGATCAAGGTTAATTTTTTCTCTGCAATTTCACATAATTGAAGAAAAAGAAGATATCATTTGCTTAATTGTCTCTGAATCGAGAAATCCCAGTTGTGATCATGTCCTCTGAAATTATTTTGGCCAGGATTGACAGATAATCAATCTTTGCAAACTGAAGTTTAATTTGCCTAGATGATTAGCCATCCTAAATATAGCATGTGCCTTTTGATCTTTCAAGAAACGTGAGAATTACAAATAGTTCACGACTGTAACATTGAAATCATCAGGTAATATCTATATCACCAGAAATCTACTTGTTATTCTTCTTAAAACTGGAAGAAATAAAGAATTATAAGTTGGTATATGGAATAATTTTTTTTAGTAATTTTTAGGTAATGGTATAAAACAAAAATTCCATATTTTGGGATCCTGTGTTATAGGATTGAGATGGGTCAGTTAATTGAATAAATGATTACACATATATATTGTTGTCTCTTTGTCTGACCCCGTGTTATAGTTTCTTAGTTTAATTTTTGGTCATTTTGAACCAAGGGCAGTTGCCTACTAAGTGTGAGCTGGAGTTTTGAGAGGGAAGGTCAGGTTTCATTTCCAGATTATTACTGTTAAGTTTATCCTAATATGAAAATGAAACTCTAGCTTGTTGCAAATTTTCATAAGATTAATAAATACTCTGTTCAACAATACAAGGAACAACTTCTTTTCAATTCTAGTTGCAAAAGCTTTTCGCTCATTAGAGCTGATATATATTGGTGAGATAGTAGGAGCTGGTTGGCGAGGAACACATCGATCCTTCTAAACATTTCTGATGATATACATTGATCATTTTTTTCCTTTGTGAAAGAAAAGTGAATATGTACTTTGTGCTCCATATCAGATGGAATGAAATATGATTTGTGTATCCTGTTGCATATTTCATTTCTTCCGTAAATTGTGTTTATAACCACACTCCAATATATAGATTGTAGGACAAACAGAAGAAGTCATATTTGATCACTTACACAGTACCTCTGGATAGAACTATACTCGGACCTGCAAAGAAAATTGAGAGATACATTTCTGCTCCTAGAACCTACGGTATTTAAACCAATTATATATATATATATATGTTTGTCCGTTGTAGCTGATTCTGTCCATTGTGGCTCATTAGCTTTTAGTTTTACCTTATTGGTAATTCATGTCTCTGGTGCTGTTAAACATGAAGATATATATTGTTGAGCAAGTGAAGAAATTATTTACAAAGTTATATCAACTGACCCAACAATCATTAATAGCTCCTCCTAAAAAACCTGCAATATTAATTCACAAGCAATTAGTGTGTGATTATGCTACAACTTGTTGGATGTAAATATCTGACTTTTATTCTGAAAGATAGTTAGGACGGCGACATTCCAATTGCCTAATTCGCGGTGGCTGGCTGCCTCTTGCTCAAATGGTCCATGTTGGAAGGGATAGATAGGGTTAGTTTTTCGTCCTGATCGATCTTTTATATATGTGTCCAATCTGTGTTAATTGAGGTTGGTATCTCTTGACACAGTTCAGAGGGCTGCTGCCATCAATTAATGACATATATATATAGCAGAGAGCATATATAGTGCATGGCTTTAATTTAATACCAACTTCTGGTTTATTTGGTGTTATGCTAATTAGTTGTTCATGCATGCATGCTTGCTTTCTCATTTTGCTCCATCGACCACTTAATTTCTTCTAACAGGATTTCTGTTTTGTTCGGCTGCACACAGGATTACCTTAAAATTTACACTTGCATCATCAACGTTTCCCATACCTGCCCTGAAGTAATTTACTTTTTTCCGAATCTTCAACTTTTGGGGTTTATATATGATGTCTTAAATTCCTTTTGGGGATGGTCTTACTTTCAATATATATATATATAGCTGAAAAAATACATTTTTTAAAGTTGGGACAAGTATCATCAAATTAAGTGTTGCTTTGGATGTAGTCAATTCATGTGATTTGATTGTAAAAATTATATTGGAGCTCAATCAATCATGTAAGAACAACAGCTTTTTGCCCTTTTGTTTGTATTAGATATATCTAGGTGGTGATCTGCATATGAAATCCTCGTTGCTGCGTGTAGATTGCATGTCTCTTTACCACTAGCTAGCTATCTCAACTTTAGATCAATATATGAAGGCGGTACCATGCATGATATATATATATATTCTTGGATCGATACAATGTGGTTTAATTTTTCAATAAACTGCAAATCATTTCTTTTCATATATGTAATTAAATTTTATCTCATGCATGCATGCATACTAAGAAAAAATTTTCTTTCAAATTTTTTAGTTAGCTAGAAACAAATTAAAATGTTACCATTATCATTCATGCACATCAAAGCAGAAAATCTTTAACAAGTAGAAGCAAACCTAAAATGATTTTTTTCAACATTAGATGATCTAGTCGCAGCCGAAATCACTATTAATGTGACAGTAATTGGAGTTGCTGTAGCACCGAACTAAATATATATTTTCATTTTCAAATCAAGGTTTTTTTTTAAAATAAGTACAAGAGTGCCAAATATTCAGTACATATAATAAAGAGCATATAATGAAAAGTACTTCAATCAAAGAAAAAGAAAATTCCTCAACCTTCAATCAATTCGCCCAAATTTCACCTAATTATATAATTATATAATTAATGACTCTATTTTATTTATTATTAGTATTTATATATATATTCTTCTTGTGAAGATTTAAATGTGTTATAAGCATATATATTCTCGTTAGAGCTAATTTTTTCAAGATAAGATTTAAAGGTAATGATTATTATTATTTTTATATATTTTTATCCTAAAGAATTAATAAGAACTATATATATTTTGACTGTTTCTTCTCTTAGAAATTTTATCCCAATTTTATTCTCTCCTCAAGCATTTGTATAAAATAATTAATATGCAAGTTTCATGTTTCTCACGTAGTCGATCTCTCAACGGTAAAATCATTCATTCCCTACAATACATATTCTCGGTCTCTCACACCCATTCTCACAAAAAAAAAAAAAAAATCTTAAATAATATTAATATTCTTTGGCAAAGACTTCAATCAAAGATTTTTTTTTTTTTTTTTGCAAAGCTCAAACTTCAATCAATCCTCTCAAATTTCACCTTAGATTATATAATGAGCCAATTTTGTTATTAGTATTATTAATGTTACTATTACTATTATATACATTTTTATGAAGATTTAAATGTGTTATCATACTCTTATTAAAGCTGTTTTCAAGATGAGATTTAAAAATATTGATTATTATCATTATTATTATTTTATATATTATGCATATATTTATCCTTATGAATCTATGTTTTAAAAGCGGAAGCAGACGTTGAGTCGGACTACTTCAGCACTTTTGGTCGAACCGATCGGATCGGTTATGAAAGTTATTAAAACAGTTAAATCGCTATTATGTTATAATTACATATTATATAATTGAATATATAATTACATTATTCAAAATAAAATTTGAAAAGAAAAAAATTGTATAGTTAATTCATGGGGATTTACTGCACAAATAATTAAGCGGGTGCATTCGTTTGAGATTTTGTAGGATTTTTTTCTTATAAAAAAAATCTGTTGGTATTCAATCAGAATTTTAAAAGATCTAAAAACAATCCACTTAAAAAAAATATAAGGATTTTAAAGGATTGTTGGGTGTGATGGATTTTGATGGACTTTTTAATATATTTTATAAATACCAACAATCCCATCAAAATCCTCATGATTTCGATTGACTTTTTGAATTAGTAACTTTATTTATCCTCAAATTAATTTATATATAATTTTTTTATTTTTAAAACCTAAAATATTTTTAACCTAATAATTTTATCTCTGCAATTTATATTTAATTCGATGGTTACTTTTATTAATCATAATACTAACATCAGCGATAAAGTAATTACAGTGCCGAGGGCTATTATAATATTTTATATGCATACATATATATTAGAATAAATAAAATAATTATTATAATTAATTCATTAAATATATATGTATATATAATATATATACATATTGATTCATTTAAAAAATTTAATATCAGTAAAACGATATTGTTCATCCTAACTTATACACAAGATAAATATTTATTTCTTATATTAGTATTATTACTAATATTATATATTGCATATGTCATTAGGTAATATTCTTCCATTGACAATATTTTTTTGCGGAACTTGAGTTTTGTTATCTTTTACTTTGGTTGCTTTGATTATTCAATTTTGATACTTTTTAACACACACACACACACACACACACACACATATATATAATCATAAAATATACCCCCTCTGTCCCTAAATACTTTGCACACTTTCCTTTTTGGTCTGTCCCACAACACTTTTCACACCCTATAAATGAAAATAACTACTTTAACTTTATCCTCATAATATTCACATATTTACACAAAATGTCATTACTTTTACACTAAATCCAACCAATTTCATTATTTTAATAATATAACTTTACACATCTGACATCACCCTCAATACTCTACTTTTAACACGTTTTTCTTAAAAAGTGTGTAAAAAGAGGTGTGCAATCTTTTCAGGGACGGAGGGAGTATATGATAAGTAGAAATTAATATATGATAATATAATTCTAATAAAATTACGCATTAATTAAGGAAGGATTTTTTTTATTACAATTGTTTGAGCTAAATTAATTTTGCCTATATACTGTGCCAAAAGGCCATGTAATAAAAAAAAAATCTGATGCTATCATTGGTGAATGGAAAATATAATAGAAAAAAAGAAAATGAAAGAAAAACAAGGAAAAAAATAAAAAAGTAATTTTTATACATGCAAAATTGCAAACCTTACTCTTAAATTTTGATTTGGAGTTCATGTACATTCTAAGTGGGTGGGAGGGTTCGGTTAATGATTCCAAACTACTAAATGATGCTATAACAAGAGCAAAAATGACATGACGTCAATGCTTGTAGGACTAATATAGCTATAAATATGTGAATGAATGTTATTTAGAATGACATGGTATTATGATTCTTTTTTTGTTTGTCTTTGACTTTTATTTTTAAATTCGAAGGTATGAAAAAATCTTGAATTCTTATGTCACAAATTCATGAAATTCTGCAAAGTTTACAAAGTCCTATAAAATCTAATAAAATCCTGATTTTAAAAGTCTTACAAAATCCTGCAAAATATTCAAAATCTGCAGGACTTTTTTAGCTAAAAAAATTTCTTTAAATATTCCCCATTTATTAAACATATCCAATAAAAAAAGTTTCATACATTATTAAACATACCCCATTAGTTTCTATAATATTCTTACTCCATCAAAATAAAAAATAACACATTCCCACCTTTTTATCTACTTCAAAAACACAATATAAACAATCTTTGACTCTTTCTTAATTTGTTAAAAAAACCAAAAAAGTTGAATATACATATTGATTTAAAAAAGTGACTGTATTTATAAATTGGTTCTAGGGGTGAGCATGGCTCTGTTCGGTTACCGAACCGAACCGAATAGCCAAAATCGAAATAACCGAATTACCCAATATAAAAATCCGAAACCGAGCCATATATATGCAAAACCGAAAAAATAGAAACCGAAAATTTCGGTTCGGTTTCAGTTTTATACCGAAATAACCGAAATATTTTTAAAATAATAAAATTTTAAATTTTAAAATATATAATATTAGTATATATTACTATTAGTATATATAATTATATAATATATAATATTATATATACATAACCAAAATCTAATATATATCTAATCTAATTAAGTGCTTTTTTTATATATAAAATAAATATAATTATATCTAATCTCAAATATATATAATTATATATATATATATAATATTTTATTTCGGTTCGGTTTTTGGTATTATGGTATTTTTGCCACGAAAACCGAAACCGAAACCAAATACCAAAAAATTGAAAATCTAAAACCAAAACCGAACCGAATACCAAATTAACCGAACCGAATTTCTATTTTGGTTTGGTTCGGTTCGGTTTTTTGGTTTTTCCCGAATAGAGCTCACCCCTAATTGGTTCACAATATTTGTACAGAAGTGTCAATTTTTTCTGCACATAATTTTTTTCTGCACATAACCAATTTGTAATTTTTGTCAATTTTGTGAACTATTTTATAATTTTCTCAAATATTATTTTGAAAATAAATTGTTATAATTATTAAAAAATTAAATTATTTGAAGTATTAATTAAATTTTAAAGTATAATAAACTTTAAAAATAATTAAAAAAAAAACAATTCTGAAAAACATAAAAATAATAATAAATAATTAAGAAAATAAAATGAATCTTCAAAATACTTAAATTAAGTATATTTGAATAAAATCATTTAAATCTAACTAAAATCTGAAAAATTAAATAAATTAAGTAAAATAAAAAAAGTTTAAAAGAAAATTTAAAATATATAAATATAAAATATCAACAAAATCTTAAAAAATTATTAATTTTTAAAGAAATCCTGAAATTGGAAATAGGCTAAAGCTTTATAAATTAGATTTTTTTAAATGAACTAAACTTCATAAATAATTAAATTGAAAATTAATATCTTGAAATAAAATTTGAATTTTTTGAATTAATTTTTTTGTTTTAACTATTTTTTAAGTTTTGGTTGGATTTATTTAACTATTTGTTTAATATTTAATTGGATTATTTAATAATTTAGTTGATTTATTTTAATATTTTTTTTAGATTTCGTTCTTTTTTATTTTTAAATTTGATTACTTAAATATTTATCTAATTTTCTAAAAAAAATTATCAGAGTTTTTAATTACTATTTTATGTGTTTTTTTATATTTTAGAAATTGACCGATTCCAGCTTAAAGAACAAATTTTAAAATTAAATAATTTTAGAAATAAAAATTGAAGTCAACAAACTTAGAAAAAAATAAATTAATGTATCTCTTATTTATATAAGGATGAATTAGTTCTTTTATATATGTATGTCTATTTTTGTCTATAAAATAATGGGGTATGTATAGAGATTTTTGGGGTATGAATATTATATATATGCAGTGTAAACTACATCAGAGAACAGATAATACCTACTTTCAACAAAATTCCCAAAAGTTGTGACAATAAAATTGATTAAATTCCAAAGAGAGCACATATATATATAGATTTATACAACTTTCAAAGATAGTAGTATGCTTACCATCCGTAAAAGATTACAAAATAAAATATTGAAATCTCTAACTTGGAGAAAACGGCTCCTTTTGATCAGTCTTCAATTTCACCTCAGGAAAACATATCTATCTTTAAGCAAACATCAGTCTCCAGTTTCACCAAAGAAAAGCATATCCTTTAGGCAAACAACACCATCAAAGAATTAATTTTTTTTTTGGCAAACCAGCAACAATACATTAAGAAAATAATATGTTTAGGCAATCAATAAAAAAAAAAAGCTCAGCAAAAACTCCTTAAGAAAAGAATTTTTTAGGCAATCAATCTAAGAAAAGAATTTTCTCAGCTTCTATGAGAAAAAAAATTTTTTTAGTCCCATAACCTATTGAGTGTCCGCTTTTGGTCCAAAAAATTTAAATTTTTCAATTTTGATCCCGTAACTCTTAGAGTTTGTCCAATTTTGATCCAAACCGCAACATCTGGTAGTTTCGATTTAATCTGCGCGTATTGAATCGTGGTGCCGATGATTCCAACGATTATTAACACTTAAAACAATGGCGCATGCAGCCGCAATGCATCACGTAATCGTGTTTGTATCACATTGCTGAATCAACCAACGAGTTGTATCACTTTCAAATGACGTTGTTGCTGGTTACCGTGCAAGAATGGCGAGATGGTTTTTGCATGCCATGTGGTGACAAGTAATTTTGACTATATTGGGTGTATAGTGTTTCCAAAGAATGTGTGCCATCTTACTAAAAAACTTGAACTTGTGTAGTGTTATAATTGAAGTATCGGGTATATTTTTTAATTTTATTTTTACTAGATACACAATTGAACAAAACTTGGTGATTTTTTTACTCTTAAAATATGTCAAATATTATACAACAGAGATTAAAAGATCATGGGGGCCAATACAACCTGTGAGGGTTTACTAATTGGCTTATTAAGACTTAAAAAAAAAAAAAAATCCTCTTTTCAGCAGAACCTGCACTTCTGTAGTATTATTATTGAACTATTGAGTAGTTTTTTGAACTTCATAATTAAAATTGAACTTATATATTTAATTTATTTAACTTTTGATTATTTTATTTCTAACGGTTTTTTGTTTGTTAAAAAGGAACTTGATTAAATCTTTGAACTTAGTTTAATTTATAACTAAACAAACCTGAACTTATATAGATAATTTTGATGGGAAAAATATGTAGAATTTTAGTAAGTGGCATTACAAAAATGTGAGTAGTCTCAATCTTTAAACTAACTTTAAAAATAAAAAGTCTGTGTACAATGAGTATATAAATAGCACTTGGCGCATTACCCGAAGGGTGTCGTAAAGTTCATGTGCTGCTCTCTTTGAGTCTCATAGCCCCTTAACTGTTAATCGATCACCTCATTCCTATTTAATAGCATTTTAACAAATTTAAACCTTCACACCACCATTCCTCGTTCACAATCTGTGACGCTTAATAAGCTGTTAACAATTTTACGAAAGGGGTGAGTGAAATTCACCAAGTGGGGATCATACATGTAATTAAATAAAAGAGACATAACATGTTTAAGCATAAAATATATCGACACTTTCATATGTGATATTCCTCCCAGACAACTTTTACGGTCTCGAATAACACATGCGTATTAACGAGATTTTCCCCAAGACTTATATCGTTTTAAAATTTTCAAATTGTGATACCCCCCTCAGGACCTCTCGCGAGATCCTGAGTATCACACTTGTATAATCGCAAGTAAAAATACATGCATTGATGGTACCCTATAAAAATCATATTATGATAAACGACGTGAACAACGGTTTAGTTAAACGATATATAACATCCATAAATTAATTATATCACCAAAAATTAAAAAATGAACGAAAATTTCATAAAAAAAAGTATACGAACAACTCCTAATCCTCACTTTGAAACACATCTATTCCAAACAGCACGCACCTCAAAATTTGTTTTCCTCTTCTTTTTATTAATCGGCCGAAAACAAACGGTTACTATCTTATGGAATTTAGTAACAATTATTCCCAATTGATCCAAATAAAATTTTATTTAATTTTTAACTCAAATTCTTAATCATAAAGTCCATAGTTTAAATTCTAAATTTTAATTACTAATTTAAAGAACCACAAAATTAAACCAAGAAATAAAACCATCTAAACTGAATAAAGAGCCATAATTTCTGTCATAAAGCACATATATTTCAAACTCATAAAAATCCTGCTATTTAAGCCTCTTAAAAGTCTCACGACAACTAATTTTTCCAACTTATACTTTAATTATTTTCTGGATATTACAAAAATTCTAAGAACCCTAATCATGATTTTTCTATAAATATCCTTCTTAGGAAGAGAAGGTATATATAGTTTTTTTTTTTACACAATTATGGAAGAGATATATCATATTTTTATACACACACTATCATAGTTTATTCATGACTTAAGGGATACTATGAAAAAGTTGACTTGAGTTCGAAGGATCGACGCCAGGATAATTTTCGGCCTGACTGGATTTGTGGAGCTGCTACTTAAAGCTGTTGCTGGAGAGCTTAGAGTTGAGCCAGTACAAGAAGAAGAAATGTGCAGGTAATTCCTTCTTCTCTTTTCATCTTTTTTACTCATTGAATATGTCTAATTTGACATATATTAGTAATTAACTTACACTCTTCAATATAATCGGTCCATAATTTTTAACTAACTATACTCAATTATTAAGTGAATGTATTGTACACTAAGTTCACATGAGACCTTTACAATATTAAATTTCTTAAAAAAAAAAAAAAGAAAGTAAAAAGGGTGGGGGTCCACCCGTACGTGTAGTATTCTTCAAGAAAATGCATAAAAGATAACATTTGATTCGCATCACTTTGTTTATCCTTGCCAACTAATTTAACTGTCACATGGATTCCCAATTCTGGGCAGATGAAAATGCTCTTAATCTTCTACTACAATCCCATCAATCCAAAACCCCTTTCCATGCTCAGATGATAAAGGCAAAGTGGTGTGCAGTGATAAAGCCTCGAAGGTGTTTGATGATATGCCTAAAAGATGATGTTTGGTGAAGGTTCTTATTAGCATATGAGATGAGTGATCGTCACGATGAAAACTTGGAGAAGCGGAGAATATTATTTGAAGAGTGGAGAACGTGACATGAACGTTGAATATTTTGTGAGCCTATAAAAGAGTCAACGTGATTATTGAAGAAAAAATACATCCAACACATCATACACATTCGAGACAGCCAAGATTTAGAGAGAGCAAAATTATATTTGTTATTTAACTGAGTTTTGATCATAGCTTAGAGAAACTCGTTCTTCTTTTACAACTCAGTTTGTTTTAATGTCCTTAAACTAAATTTCGTTAGTTTCAAAGGACTCGTTGTAATTCACATTCAAATAGTGAATAACTTTTGTCATGAGGTGTGAATTTCATTTATCTATTTTTCTGGTGCGTTTCGTGCCATGGAGAATTCAAAGCCACTCGAGAGGTAGCTATTAGATTTTGAGCTTTTAAATTAGCATTATGATACATTTAATGAATCAGTACACTCATCATATACATTTAAATCAAGATCATACAAGTATCAGATATTTCAACATCTTAAATCTTGTCCTTACATATATACGCGGGACTAGCGCCTCCTACGTAGGTTATATCTCTTGGCACTCGAACTAGTAGCTAACGAATTCTCGCCTACTTCTTCAGGCAATAAATAGTCGGGGTCTTCTAACAAGCCCACATCTTCCGGTAACTCTGCATCAACCAACGACGTCCAATTTGCTTCACTGTCACTGTCCATATCCCATGATGATACCTCCTTGTTTCTTTCTATGCTGTTAATCTTCTCCATTAGAGCCAGCAGCATCTTATGGTTCAGCATCTCATAATCCCTGCTCGTCGTTTCACAAGCATTCGTCATCAGCCAATGTAATGCATGTGTGTGTGCAAGTATAAAGTGTCACCTGTAGGTAAAAATGGCGTAGAGGTATTGGACGGATGCTAGAAACGCGTAGATTGACCTAATTATGCGTACCGTCCTTCCTTGCTTCTCAGCATCCGTTGTTATGGACCAAATTACGATTATCTCAATGATGAATGCCACACAGAGGCCTAAGTACAGCCTGTGTCTCACATTGTAGGAGTGCTTTATACTTGTTAGCATGTAGATCACGAAGATTGCGATTGAGTATACCAAGAAGGCGAATATAACTCGTGATTCAAACAGCATTGCGCTGTGCAGGTCGAACAGCTTGTCTATGGCAACGAACATGGTAGCTTGTTTCGACTCGAATGCTTCCTGAAACAACACAATGATGATGATGATGATGATGATGATGCTGCTTACGAGCTTTCCTCAGGGCCATACAAACTATGCAAAAGATCGAAAGAAATCACTCACCTGAGCTGCTAATATCAGGTTCGAGTTCTCCACAAGACTATCATGAGATTTATGAAGTTGTTTTTGCCTTTCCAGTAGTTCCTCCTGCTGTTTATGCCCAAATTCAGCCAATTTCTGTAGAGTTACCCTGTAAAGAATATTAGTTGTTTAACTATAAAGTGCAAGCTGCGCACAAGTTGCATGGTAATATTATTTTACTTATGGATTCAACTCAAAAGATATTCTTACAGAAACTAAAAATGGTACCTGCTCTCTTCAAGTGCATCTGACTGAAACTTGGTGAGAAAACGAACACCATCGAGAGCTTCAACCTGCCCGTCGAGAAGTAGTTTTTGTTTATCCAACGACGTCCCTGCAATAATCTCGATATCATCTGCTTTATTTTGCAGAATGCTCATCTTTGATGACATTGCATCTCCAACTTTGCCAATCTCTTTCTCAATTTCTGATGCTTCATTTCTCAGATTAATAATTTCTACACCAAGAGCTTCGTATGAATTCTGAAGTAATGTCATTCCTTCTGCTAAATTCTGCTTCATTTTAGCTTGGCCCTCGCTCAACTCTACCTGAGAAGCTGCTATTCCCTTAGTTTGCTCATACACTAAGTCCGAATATTTCAACACCGAGTTAACTCTGTCCTCGACCACTCTTGATGTTTCAGCAACTTGCTGAGTTCGACCATCTATCGTACCCAACGAGTCATGAATGTGCCGCGAGTTCTGCAGCAGAATATCCCCGTGTTCTTCGATCTTTTCCAGTTTTTCCTCTGCATATTCAGCAGAATGCTTTAAATCATTCACCAATCTCTCTGTCTGATGCTTAAAAGCATCAGTCCTGAATCAAATTTCACAAATCATCATCAAAACACAAAACACAAAAAAAAAAACAATCAATTCAAGTTCCAAAAGACAAGGATGCTCACTGCAGCTGGTGGCAGATGGAATTCGTCTCGAGAAAGTACTCGAGGAAGACCTTGTGAGCACCCCCATCGAGCTTCTTCAGACACTCCGTCGAAGGGGATTTCGGGTCACAATACGGGAAAGCGGGTCGACCCGTGTGCCTCTGAAAGCAATCACTAAGATGCCACGCCAATCTGGACCGTTGCTCTTCATCAGCAAGGGTCTTTGCACACCCTTCAAACACATTTCTGTAAGCCTTTTGCCAGCAACTATCTGGAGTCCTCATCTTATTCCTAGCTTTCTCCATTAATTGCACACCCCTTCGATCATTCAGCCCTTCCATTGAGAACTCAGAAACGGCCGTTTTGTGCTTGCCGTCGCCGGGGAGGTTGCCGTTCGGCTGCGCGCCGCCGTTTGTGGCAAAGAACCAGCCCCGTGACGACGGAGTTTGCCAGAAAAATAATAATATGAAAATTGAAAATGCAAACATCAAATGATCCATTTTAGCTCTTCTTCTTTCCTGTGACAAAATGTGCATACATTTATCAATCAAACTCTCATTGTGAATTAGACAAAAGAAAAATAATTGTCATTCTTATGCGTCGAATAAACATTAATCAACAGATTTGAATCTTTTTAAATGGCAGTTTTGCAATGTTCAGTGATTACACCCTGCATTATACAACAGTGTGTTTGAAATCCGATTTGTTTCCTTTTTTGCTCTTCGTTTCCAAGTTGAGAAGAATATCAAAATTTGTCCCAACATAAATTCTGTCAACGCTGCAGATTTCAAAGCATCAAGAACAACCCACCGATAAGAAGAAGAAGAAAATAGTTCAATATACGCAAACTTTTCGAAAACACACGAATTCGATCTATCCTCAACAAATAGATTTTTCTCAGCAATCAAACTCAGACATGGCAAAAGACTTGAAGACATGATATACCTGTATAATTCAGGCACTGGACACAATTACCGAATATAATTCGACTCAGGAAGTGATGAAAATTGAGAGAGAGAGAGAATTTACAAGTGTGAAGAAATCCGGTGGGTTGCAGTGAGAGATGAGAAAAATCTGGAGAGACTCCAATTTTGATAGCGTCGAAACGTTGGAACATTTAAAAATATTTGAAATTGAAGGGAGACGTTTCTTGCGCCAATTTCTGGCCCGTTATTTAAAATGGGCTTGCGGCCCAAATCCGCATTGAAAGGCCCAGGTTATACGCACTTGGGAAATATACTACCAAATGAATACACTACTTTTTTTAAAAAATACATTTGCAATTTTATGAATTTTTTTATTTTTTTGCCATTTTTTTTTAACACAGTACAAAAAGTTCATTCCTTTTTTTGTCGAAAATTTATAAAGTTTTGGGGAAAAAATTGCCGATATTTTCAGAAAATAGCAAGTGTCAATAACCTGGGCCGTTAAAAAGGAGGGGATGAGAAAACATGATAAAGATACTCTAACGGGTAAAAAACAAAAAATACTCCTCCATCATAATTATACATGAAATTCCTTCATGTATAATAAAAGTATAAAAAAATATACACAAAATTTCTTCATATTCATCAAATACAGAAAGTTCTTTTATGTTTAAATATGTGTAAATATTTTAGTTTAAATATATGCTAATTATATGAATTTACGCTTTAATTTTAGATTACGAGTAAATTTTTGTGTGAAAGTAGATCATGATATGAAATCTCATAAATTATAAATGAATAATTAATCATCTTAAGTCTTATTATGAAAATGATCTATCCAACACTTTATCTTATATAATTAGTGTCCTATAAATAAAAGTGATTAATTGGAATTTTGTGAATGAAGATAGAAAAATTTTACGTAACTAATAAAATACATAGATAGTTTGTGTATTTATTATTAAACACAGAATATTTATTTGTCTTTTACCCCCTAAAATCCATATACATATGCCATCTCTAATTAAGGTCGAAGGAGTTTATTAAAAAATAATAAAAATTATTTTGGATGTGTATCTCTTAAAAATAAGTGTGTATATAACTGTTTGACCCCAACAAAATTATCAAGCAAATTTGACCACCAACCGCTAAAACCTCTCACATTGAATTGAATACTGAAGAAATCAAAACATTGGAGATGGAGTTTATGCTAGGGTTTAACGAATACCACCCAGACGACGTCGTAGAGGACAAGCGCCACGGCTCCAAGCTGGTACCATGGATGAGCTGGGATGAGTGGAAGCTCGTCAGATGCTCCATTTTCTCTTCTTCTCCTGATTCCGTCGCCTCTGCCCTGCGAAGAGTAAGAAATTATATATGATTGAAAAATAATTGATGTAGACATTATTTCTTTATTCTTGTGTTTATGAGTACTTCTGTTTTGGGTGGGTTAGATATCAACATGGCGAAGCAGAGGATGCGTCCCTGTGATGGTTGAAATTACGGCTTCCATCGTTGAAATTCAGCAAAAGGATCCCTATTTTAGGTATTTTCCTTATAATGATGTGTCTAATTTTCGGCTTATGCCCATTGAAGTAATTTGTTCCAACTAGAGTATAGTAGTTGCTTCTCTGCAGAATCGTTTTTCTTCCTGTGGAATGTCATTATATGCTTTTCTACAAGTGAAATCCAGTAAACCATGCATTGCTTACTTGGTTGACCCCATTGATTATTTAGCTTAAACTTGTTCAGTTTATCTTTCAGGATTTGATCAGTTCATTCTTTTTTCCGATTTAGCTAGCATAACTTCATTATTAGAATCTATCTGGAAATAAGTGTGTGAGATCCTTGGTTGTACATGTGCGTAGTTTTTATTTTCTTTTGTTGATTGTAGAAATGACTTGAATGGAAGTGCTTCTCAGTCCGAGGAAATGCTGGCCATGTTATATTGCATGGCAATCATGAGGTAGACGCAATTTCTACTTCTGTTATCTGATTGATTTTATTTGTTCGGTCTTATGTATATGCAGTTGAGCATTTTCCCTAACTTCCTTCTTATTTGTAATGCTTCTCAAAGGCTTGTTAATGGCGTGGTTGACAAGACCCGAAAAAAGAATGAGATATCAATAGGGGAAGCAGCTGATGCCATTGGAATACCCAGAATGCTGATAGACATTCGTCATGGTAAACTGTCTTCAAGATGCTGTCTGGCTGTGTGTTTATTTTTTGAAGTTAACATTTTTTGAGGGTCTCAAAACTCGCAGAGGGTTCTCACCGAGATCTCCCGTCTCTTCAAATACTCCGCCTTGCATCAGGGAAGGTAATGTTTCATTCTATAGAGATAGAGTTATGATCTGATTGCACTCCTTTACCTTATTCACTTAAACTTTTAGGTATTATATGAATAAACCTCTTCGAGAAAATTAAATTCCTCGATGTTATAGTGTAATAAACAGCTTATGTGGGTTATTGCTTTTGTTTGGTCTTGCATCCCAGAAGTTCAATGTTTTAGGTGGTCATTTTTTCGTAAGTTCTAAATGTAATTTCACCAGACTATACCATGGCGTTACATTGATACATATTTTCTTATTTAGAACTAAATGCACATTTTTATTGTAGAATATCAAGTCATTGATCTTTATTTCATTATAATTTAGAATAGCTATTACCAAAAACGATGCAGGCACTGGATTGGTTGTTATTCTATTATTGGGAACCCCAAGAAAAGGCTATTCCTACTCAAAACAATCAAACCGCCAATCTCAGGAAAGAAATCAAACGCAGCCTACGTGAAGTTACTCTTTGTCTCAAGGCAAAACAAATGGGAAAGAGTTCGTCGCAAGAGAAGGGAAAACGTGAGTTCTGTTTATGCTTCATTACTAGATTGTATGGATGACGCATATTCATTGGAAATTATGTGTTCAAATTATCATCGATATAAAAAGTTACGTGTGCACTAACATGCAGGGTCTAGATACTCAGAAAACTTGCATGGACCTAGTAAGCTTCTACGTCTTGTAGCTGGGAAGTCGTCACGTTCCAACTCTAATGGTAAAGCTATAAATGTAAAATATATGAAGCAAATAGCATGGTAGACAGATAGCCACTTCGTAATCATAACTTGAAATTAACTAGATATGCAATTCCTATACTATACTGAATTCAGCTTGATACATCCCTTCATCAAGGAAAAATTTAACAAACCACACTGGATTTTAGCAGCGAAAGTTGTACTTTTTGGTGCACTAAGTTCACAAATTATGGAAATAGTACACTGATTTTCGGCACATATAGTCATTTTTGTCTGAAATTGTTCACAGGAGAACAACTGGTGTGGTAATTTTTTATTCAGTCATCAGAACATGGATACCTAGCCATTCCTGTTACTGAGTCATAAATTTCCAGCAAAAAGGACTAAATTCGTAGAAAGTTGAAAGTTAGTGTAATATTTTTATAATTCATAAACTTAGTGCACCAAAAACAGAAAAGGTCACACATTAAGTACCATATTTGTAATTTTCCAATTTATGCTAAACACTGCTTCGTCCTGGAACAATCACAAAATCATGTATAGGTTTCCAATGTTTTACTGGAAAACAAATGTCTATTCTTCAGGTTACAAAAAGCATCTCGTTAAATCATTGAAGAAGACCCTCCGTTTGTACTCTTCGTCTTCAACGGAATTAGTCAATCTTTTATTGGAATACTTGTTAAACGCTTTAGATTCATCCAATTTAGCAGAGCAGTCGGATGATTCACAATTTGTCAGTAGCACTGAAGTTAAACAAACGGCATTTGATGATTGGAAATCTGTCGTTTTGAAATTGTCAAGAAAAGAACCCGAATTTCTTTTAACACTCATTCAAGCAGTTCTCGTGAAGATGGACAGCAATGAAACCATGAATTCTGAAACAGGTACCAAAATAATGTCTAAGCATACCTTAATATTGTTAAAGTTAACATTTGTAGGTAGTTCAATCACTCGGTAATATGCAATGAAGATATTGAATTGGATGTTTTGTCTTTATGGGTCTGGATCCTCTGTTTTGACCTGGTGCTGATATTTGTGTGTTTATTATAAGTGTTTACTAAACAAAAATTTGTTTAGCAAATTTACTGAAATAGCCCCCTCGAAACTGAATCATCACAAAAGATATGAGATTAATGGTAAATGAAGCTATGTAATTAAAAAAATTAAGAATCAAATTTAAGTAGTCCCATAAATTATCAACTTGAAGAAGTGTGAACCTCCAGAATCACTTTTATTGTAAACATATTGTGGATCCAAATACATCTTTCATTGAATTAAACTAACCCGTTCTGTTGTCTTTCATTATCTTTCGTTGAATTAACCCCTACTGTATCTTTATCAGATGACCATCAACCTACTGAGGCCTCTGCAAAATCTCATCAATTTGAATTACTTTCGTATCTACTCGAGTGGCTAATCAGAAATCTGAAGGTGCTGAATCTAGTTCATCAAAAGGAATCTGCAGAAAGAATAGGTTCCAAAACGGAGAAGCATATTCCCAAGGAAACGGTACTAGGATTGCTTCAGAGATGTCTCTTGGTATCCCAACCTGCAAACAAGAAACTATTGACTTCTTCCCTTACTCTAGCACACCTTACTGGAGATACCTCTCTTCTCCAGAAACTCAAGAAATTTGCTTTATTGGAGAAACCATCAAATATGGAAACAGATTCCACCAACTCTCTTAATGCGACCTTTCTTTCTCAACAAGAATATTCAATCCTTGAAGGCAAAGAGAAGCTCGAGGCACTCAAAAAACTTCGAATGCAGAGCAAGCCAAACTACTCGGATATGGGGGTTAAGAGCAAATGGGGTGTGGTGAAATCTTGGAATCCATGCCCCATTGGAATGTTACCTCATACAATTGGCTTTTCAGGTACACTTCCGATTCTTGATAACCGCAGTGAATTAGAGACAACATCAGATATCAAAGAACAGAGCAAACAGAGTCCTGGTAAAAGAGATGCTGAGGTTAGCTCTCAGAAAATGGATTATACGCCTGTTGAAAAGATGCAAAGTGAAGCAGATTGTGTGATGCAAGATCAGGATAGTAATGGTGAAGGTTTTAAGGGGCATCTGATGATTGACGGGGTGTGGAAAAAGGTTGGCAAACAAGAGCTGTTTGCAATTGCATCAGCTGTCAAATTATTGGTTTAACTTGATAATTCTCTCTCATGTTATTCACATCTATTTATCTTTGAAACATGTATCATTGGATGTTTACCATATTAAAGGAAAAATTTTAATCTCCTTCATTTGGTTGGTGGTTGACTTGATAATTTACGAGAAATTATGAACAAGAATGAATGAGCTCGAACGATCTTTAAACAGAAGGGTAGTGGATAATAACCCTACAGGGGCGACCTGAGAACATATAAAACGATCATTGATGGGATGATCCCTCGTATATGTTCTCATGTTGCCCCTGTTGGATTTAACCACCATTTTTCCATTCCTTCAAATTCTTGATCTTTCTTTTTCCTATATCAATTTGATAGTTTATGATTGATGCCAGTTTGATTTATAGTTTAAACAGAATGTGTCAATCATCTTGTGAAGATACGTACAAGTGTTTGTGAGTACAACTACGTACTGCGTGCGTACTACATATTAGTTTCTCCCTGGGAAAATCCTAATCATTTGTACTGCAAATGCTCATGCAAGTGTTTTTCCAGTACAAGATGATTGGAAGGCAGGAACTGATAGTACAATAAGTTCACATTTTCCTTCTTTTTTAAAAAAAAAAAATCCTTTAAATTTTATTTAAAAAAATAAGTCCTATGATATATGATAAAAATGATGATGTAATTTATTTATTTTCATATCAATGATTTTAGTAATTTATGGAATTAATATCCCAGTTTATTATAATTGAAATTGTGATGTGTGCTGCATTAGTTAAAGGATAACACTCATTATGTAACCAACATGAAGATAAATACTCATTCAATATATATATATGTATATATATATATATATATATATATATAAGGATAAAAGGAGTAAAATTTTCATTCCCGTTATCATTGAAGAATTTGAAGCAAACGTCTCCTTAATTTATTTACAACATGAAATAGTATAATTCGGATATATAGATTCATTTTGATATTTGAAATTTCTTGTTTGATACTTCACAAGCAAAAATCGCATTTTTATGTGCTTCAATTTATTATTTGTGATTTTTTTTTTAGATAAAAATGAGCGATAATTTTGATTGTGAAGTGGGCTATATCATCCTATTGTTTGATTTAGTTGGGTTTAGGCTTTATTTTTGTAGTATTGAGGTGTTCAGTTAATTGATTGAATTATATTGGAAAAATTATAAAATGGTTTAAAAAATTAATATTTTTTATAAATTAATTTTGTGCAAATAAAAAATATACATCTAATTTATAAAAATTTATACATTTTTATAAATATTTTAACCTAATTTATAAATATGATATTTTTTAACCAATATATATGTGTGTTAGTGAGGTCAATGCTTCATAAGAGGTTCCACTTTCATTTAATTAACTATTTAATTTTTTATTTTAGAGCATGTTTTTTTTTTATTGCATTATAACTGAAGTATGGAATCGTTTGCCGGATTTTGATTTAGACTTCGAGTCAAAGAACGTAAATTATTCCATGAACAAGTTTCTTAATATTACTTTATATATACACTAATATCATTATGTGTGTAAACTCAAATTACATTATAAAATAATATAATATCATAAAATAATATAATATCAGTGCATGTATCTAATGATATCAATAATTAAATTTAATGATATAAAGTTTATATTATAAACAAGTTCCACATAAATACTACTCTTCGAAGAAAAGACGACTCTTTTAATCTATCTATATTTAATGGAGTAATAGTATATCATGAATAAATTTTACTATAAAATTTAAGTTAATTTTTAAATAGTACTCCCTCCGTCCCAAAGGAACTTGCAAGGTTTCCTTTTTGGGACGTCCCAAAGGAACTTGTAGACCCAAAAAAGGAAACACTTTTATAAATTTCACCCTCACAATATCTACATATTTACACAAAATATCATTACTTTTTCACTTTTTGGGCCCACATTACACTCAATCCAACTAATTTTTTCACTTTTTACACAAAATTTTACCAAATTAATCCTTAAAACACTACTTTTTTTACTTTATTCTATTTTCTTCTTAATTTGTGTGCCCCTCAACCCTTGCAAATTGCTCTGGGACGGAGGGAGTATATATTAAGTTTACTGCATCCTTTGTGAGTTTGTCTCAGCCTAGATAGTCAATCTTTTTTGGGCTGTGTTTGTTTTAAATTTGGCACGGATGGACTTAGAGTTTTGTGTTCCTCATCCCATACGAGTTTGATTTAAAATCTAATTTTTAAATCTCATATTAAACTCATACCTATAAATACTTATAAAACATATCTTATATATACATATAAAACCTAATATTGAGTTGATATAAAATTAAATCTCGCTCGATTCAAATCTCAAGACAAACACATATATTTATTATTCATATTTTACTCAAAAATTTTAAATTTTAAAATCTTAACTTGCTCTGCACACTTAAATTTCAAAACAAACACAATTCTGTACCTGGTGAAAGTAATTTGAAAAATAAAAAATTCAAATATTAATCAATAATGAGTGGGTATTGTGTGAAAATAATTCAAGATAAGTTTATCATGAAATTGTCTTAGTGTATCAAATATTTGGTCAAGTGTATCAAAAGTTGAAGTCAATATATAAATTTTATTGACCTCAACTTTTGATACACCTGATGAGATTTTTGATACATATGATTAAATATTTGATACTTTAAAACTTGTTCATATAAGCTTATCATGAACCACTTTCATACAATATTTTACAATCACTAATTTATTATGATTAATTTAAGCCACCTACCCCAGTTACCATAAGTATAAAAAAATATTATTCTCGTATGGCATGCATTAGATTTACCATAAGTAATTTATGGAACTAATATCCCAATTTTATATAATTGAAATCGTGATGTCTGCTGCATTAATTAAAGGAGATGGGCGCAATTTGAACGTAACACTAGTTATGTAAGCACCACGAAAATAAATACTCATTCAATATATATAAAAATAAAAATAAAATAAATTTTCCTTTCATTATCATTCAAAACTTTGATACAAATGCCTTCTTACTTTATTTACAACATGATATAGTATAATTCGGATATATAGATTCATTTTGATATTTGGAATTTCTAGTTTGATACTTCACAAGCAAAAACTGCATTTTTTTGTGCTTTAATTTATTATTGTTGTAATCGAGAGAAAAGCGTAAAGCGTAAATAAAGAACACATGATTGTTAACCTAGTTCGTCACAAAGTGACTACATCTGGGGGCGACCAAGCCAGGAGAGAATAAACTATAATCTGTCGTAAAGTGTTTACAATATGGAAGCATAAGAAATACAAGGGTGTACGATACATTATATAGAAGTACATAACCCTAACATCTAAGTCTTGTGGGCCTAAAACCCACTGGACTATAATCTAATATTATGTCCACTATAATATAATATATTATACAATATATTATAACACTTCCCCTTGGACATAATAATAATGACAAGGAAGAACACAAGAGTTACCCAGTGGAGTATTATAAATGATCTTGAGGATCCAATCATCATGATTGTTTAGTATTTGATACTCCCCCTGAAGATAACAACATTCCAAGTCGACGCATCCCGATTCCATGTACGTACTTTTCAAAAGTCAAAGTGGGAAGGGATTTAGTGAACAAATCAGCTAGATTGTCACTTGAGCGTACTTGTTTTATCGTGATCTCACCACTTTTCTAAAGTTCGTGAGGATAAAAGAATTTTGGGGAAATATGTTTCGTCAAGTTCCCTTTGACATAGTCATTGCTCATTTGTGTAATACATGCAGCATTATCTTCATAGATAATTGATGGGCTTAAGTCAACAGAAGGGATACCACACGAATCGTGAATGTGTTTTATAAGGGACTTTAACCAAACACATTCTCGTGTAGTTTCGTACAAGGCTATGATCTCTGAGTGGTTTGACGATGTGGTCATCCAAGTTTGTTTGACAGATCTCCATGAAATGGTTGTACCACCACAGAGGAAAACATAACCCGTTTGCAATTTCGCATTATGGGGATCAGATAGATAACCAGCATCAGCATAACCTATAAGTGTGTTGTCTTGGTTTCTTTGATAGATAAGACCAAGATCTTGAGAACCTTGAAGATATCGTAAAATATGTTTCACACTATTCCAATGTCTCCTCGTAGGGGAGGCACTGAACCTTGCAAGTAGATTGGTTGCAAAGGCAATATCGGGCCTAGTGCAATTTGCAAGATAGAGCAGTGCACCAATTGCACTTAGATAGGGAACCTCAGGTCCCAATAGCTCTTCGGTATCATCTTTAGGTCTAAATGGGTCCTTTTCCAAATCGAGGGAACGGACAGTCATTTGAGTGCTTAAAGGATGAGATTTATACATATGGAATCTCTCCAACTCTTTCTTTAGGTAAGCTGATTGGTATATCAGTATTCCTTCAGGAAAATGCTCGATCTGTAAGCCGAGACAGAACTTGGTTTTGCCCAAAGTTTTCATTTCAAATTCAGTTTTTAAGATTGAACTTGCTTCTTCAATCTCTTTCCTTGTTCCGATAATGTTTAGATCATCAACATACACCGAGATGATGCAAAAACCATTAAGTGATTTCTTAGTAAAGACACAAGGAAAAGCCTCGTTATTTACGTATTCCTTTTCCAGGAGGAATTCGCTTAGTCGATTATACCACATACGACCTGACTGTTTTAAGCCATATAACGAGCGTTGCAATTTAGTGTTGAACATACTACGATGTTCGTTATTCATCATTTGGGGAATATTTAATCCATCAGGGATTTTCATATAGATATCAAAATCTAATGATCATTATAAGTATGCGGTAATTACGTCCATTAACTGCATTTCTAAGTTTAGTTTAACTGCCAGGGATATTAGGAAGCGGAATGTTATTGCATCCATAACAGGAGAGTAGGTGATCGAAATCAATACCGGGTCTCTGTGAAAACCCTTGAGCCACTAACCTCGCTTTGTATCTCACAATCTCATTGTTCTCGTTTTTCTTTCGTACAAATACCCACTTGTATCCAACAGGACAATATTTTTCAAGGTACGAACGATGGAACCGAAAATGTTTCGTTTGTTTAGCGAGTCTAGCTCTGCCTTTATTGCAGCTTCACATTTCACCCAATCGGAGCGCTATTGGCACTCGGATATAGTTTTGGGTTCAGGATCATGATCATTATATGAAATGGTGAAGGCAATTAAGGCTGCAAATGTATTGTCGACAACAGTTGTGTTTCTATTATAAGTTTCTCCTGTGTTTACGAAGTTTGTTGAAACTTTAATGTTTACATCGATCAGATCCTCTTCATTTCCCAAAGGGTATCGGTCTGATGATTCTGCATTCTCAGAGTCATTGTTTGCTTTTGCACGTGCATTTTGACTCTGATTTTCGTCTACAAGACGAATCTCATCAAGAGATTTTAGGGGTGACATAGTGTGTTTGCTAGCTTTACACTTACGCGAACTTGGTTCGCTTATGTTAATGCTTCCTTTACGCTTTTGGCGCATGGGGGGCTTAACATTTGTCTTCAAAGGGAGTTGTACCCTTTGAGGCGCATTTACCGCAGGTATATGCGACTTAGTCACTCCTTTATGATCAGTTAATGCATCTGGCAGGTTATTTGCTAAGTATTGCAAATTTATTATCTTTTGAACTTCATGTTCAGATTGATTTGTGCGTGGGTCTAAGAACTGAAGATCTTTTGTGTTCCACGTAATTTCACGGCATTTATTAATTGTGGTATTTTTCTCTCCCCCTAAGGCCGGAAATAGATCTTCATCGAATGTGCAGTCAGCGAAACGGGCGGTAAATTGATCCCCAGTTAGAGCTGTCAAAACGGACCAGGCCCGATGTGCCGGCCTGAAAAACCCAGCCTAAAGGACAGGATGGGCCTAAGAAATTCTGGCCCGAAAAGAACCGGGCCTATTTGGCCCGGCCCAGTAGGCCTGTCGGGCCGTTCGGGCTTGGGTCGGGCTGGCCCGGTGGCCCAGGGTTGGCCCGGTAGATTTTTTTTTTATTTTTTTTAATAGTTTTGAATATTACACATTCTATAACCCAACTAATCTGTTTCCACGACACACACAACACAATTACATAAGTTACACAACCCACGCCTCTAACCCTAAGCGCCGCCCATCGTTCCACGCCAGCACCAGGCCTGACCGGCGACCGCCTCCCACGCCATGACGGCTCTGCCCGCTGCAACGGCAACGCATACGCCACGCCACCTGCTGCGCGCCGCTCCCGTCCGATGCACCGCCTGTAGTCCGTCGCCTCCGTCCGCCTGCTGTGTAGCCACCGCCTCGACTCCCACGCTATTGAAGGTAAAAAAAATTCTGTAAACAGGGGAAACATGGGCAGCACGAGGGATTCTCTGATTGCAAAAATTAATCTTGTATTCCAAAGATTGTCCAGTTGTTTTTTTTATTTTGTTTGGGTGTTGGATTAATAATTTATTGATTTTGTTTGGGTGTTGGATTAATAATTTAGGACCGCTGATGCTTTCTGTCTCGATATTCACCATCGGTAGATGATTCTTATTTGTTTTTTAGGAAGTTGTAATTGATTTATGGTGGTGTAATTGATGATCCTCTGAATTTATGTAATTTTATTTTGGGAAGAAGATGTATCAACTTAGAAGTTAAATTGGTTTAATTTCCAGAAGATTTTTGTGAGATAATTTTGGGAAGAAGATGTATCAGATGGTTTAATTTCAAGATGATTACTTGTATTTTACACTAAGTTTGTGGTATGTATTTAGTAATTTAAAATTTTATTTTATTGTTATATAAAAAAAATTAGCGGGCCAATTTGGCCCGATGGCCCGGCAGCCCGCCTAGGGCTAGGACGAGCCCAAAATATCATGGCCCGATGGACCAGGATGGGCTGGCCCGGCCCGGCCCAATTGACAGCTCTATCCCCAGTTAAAGGCTTGAGGTATTTAAGTATGGTTGGAGATACATAATCGATGTAAATACCGAGTTTCCTTTGTGGGCCCATAGAGGTTCGCTTAGAAGGTGGTATTGGAACAAACACTGCACAACGAATGTACGCAGATGGGAAATGTTAGGTTCATTTCCATGCACGAGTTGAATAGGGGAATATTCATGATATGCAGTTGGTCGGATTTGGATTAGTGATGATGCATGTAGGATAGCATGCCCCCAACATGAAACAGGTAAGTTCGTTTTTTGTAGTAGCGGTCTATCGATTAATTTAAGACGTTTAATTAATGATTCAGCTAGACCATTTTGAGTATGAACATGAGGGACCGAATGCTCCACTTTGATTCCCAGTGCTATGCAAAAATCATCGAATGCCTTAAAGGTGAATTCACCGGCATTATTCATACGAATGGATTTAATAGGATGATCTGGGAATTGAGATCTCAACAGAATAATCTGTGCAATAAGCTTTGCAAAAGCAGTATTGCGAGTGGATAGCATGGTGACATAAGTCCACCGAGTGGATGCATCTATTAGGACCATAAAATACTGAAATGGTCCGGATGCAGGGTGTATCAGTCCACAAATATCTCCTTGAATCCGCTCAAGAAATTTAGGAGATTCAGTTCTTACTTTACTACTAGAAGGACAAATTATAAGTTTACCCATTGTGCAAGCATCACATATGTATTCATTAACAGAAGGGATTCTGTTGTGTGTTATGTTATGGCCAGATGAATTACATAGAATCCGACGCATCATGGTTTATCCGGGATGTCCTAACCGCTCATGCCATAGTTTGAAAGAATTTGGATCATTAAATTTTAGATTAAGGTCTATATGGAGATTTGAGGGTCTGATGTATGTGTAATACAAGCCATACGAGAAAGATGGAAGTTTTTCAACGATGTGTTTACGACGATTTAAATAGTGAGTCATTAACAGATATTCACTATTGTCCTCAGTATTCATCTCAATATGATAGTCATTCTGTCGAATGTCTTTAAAACTGAGGAGGGTACGCTTTGATTGTGGAAATAATAAAGCATTTTCGATTATTAATTCGGTACCCATAGGTAGAATGATCGAGGCTCTCCCGGAGCCAACGATTTGTATGTCATCATCGGAAATAGTAGTGACACTTCCTTTCTTTTCAGTTAATGTTTGGAAAAATTGTCTATCTTTCAAGATAGTATGTATAGTAGCACTATCTACTAAGCACAAAACATTAATCTCCATAAGCACAGAATTGTACGTTTAAATATTAGGAATGCTAAGGAGAGCCAAGATTACAGACGCTGATTGATTAGCCGCACAAGGGATCACTTAGGTCCTACTTTATTAAAAACGTATTAAATTATTTTTGTAGACAATAGTCATATGTTCACCCAAGAGGTCATTCTTGTCTATGACAAAGCCTGCTACGGGCAGGTCGGTGTGGTGTGTTTCACCGTGAGGAGTCTTCCCCTTTTTTTTTATCTTTTAGCATACGTTGATACGCCTCCACCAAATGTTTTGGTGTACGACACAAGCGAGACCAATGGTCGTCGCATCCACACTTGTGACAGACTTGTTTGTTATGTGCACGTGAGCTCGATGGTTGAATAGATTTTTTATCTTGAGGTGCATTTTTTATTTTTGTCATTTGCACTTTGTTGTGCATTGTTGCGACCTGGACCTCTTCCCCTACCACGTCCTCGACCTCGGGTCGATCCGCGGCCCCCACTCGCCTCATTTCATTTTCCACGTTTATGGCCTCTAGAGTTTCTCCGAGTAGCATGTCCTCAGGCACAGCTTGTGAGCCAACCGGTCTAGTATTGTGATTTTTCATCAACAATTGGTTGTGCTTTTCTGCAACTAAAAGTGCAAAAATGAGCTCGGAGTGTGATTGATACTCTTTGGCCTTGTACTGCTGCTGGAGTACAAGATTACTAGCGTGGAAAGTGGAAATGGTTTTTTCAATTAACTGATTATCAGTTATTGTTTCTTTGCACAGCTTAAGCTGAGAAACTATGCGATGTAGGGCGGAGTTGTACTCCGTTACAGACTTGACGTCTTGGAAACGAAGTGTTATCCATTCATGTCTAGCTTCGGGGAGGATCACATCGTGTTGTTGTTGTTGGAATCGATCCTGGAGGGATTTCCACAACCTCGATGGATCTTTTTCAGTGAGGTATTCGTTCTTAAGATCTTTGTGAAGATGATGTCTTAAGAAAATTAGAGTTTGTGCCTTTTGGGCAGGAGTGAATTTAGATGGTTGTCTAATTGTGTCGGTAAGGTCCTTAGAGGCTAAGTGAATTTCAACGTCGAGAGCCCATGTCAAGAAGTTATGGCAATCAAGTGTCAATTTATCGAATTCACGTTTAGTGATGTTTGACATGTTTTTGCTACAAAAATTAATAAATGGAAATTTATTAAAAATTATTTGTTTGTAGCATTTAATAATTAAGGCTCAATCAATAAAAAATGCAATGATAAAATTAATAATAGGGGGTATTTAAAAAAAATTGGGTGTATGATATGTATGAGACATTTATTAATGGGACTTCGGACCCAAAAATAATTATTGGATAAGGCCTTAAAAAAATTGTGATGATTTGGGCTTCATAATACTATTATGAATTTTATTAATGGGACTTCGGGCCCAAAAATATTTATTAGGGTCCAAATTAATTAGGACCAACATAAATAAAAATGTTCAATCAATTAAAAAAAATAGTCCAAGTAATTTTTTTTTTATAAGAAGGGCCCAAGTCAGGCGGCCCATTTAGGATTTATAGCAGAACCAAAGCTAGTGATTTCCAGTTGGGCTCCGGATAAAAGAATTTGGGCCAAATGACCTTTAATATGTGGCCCATTTGGAATTAAAACACTAGGGCTTC